>JANHGB010007529.1:0-24873 GCA_026283785.1 Coracopsis vasa
CAAGGGGTAACGGGTTAAAACTTAAACAGGGGAAGTTTAGATTGGATATAAGGAAGAAATTCTTTACTGTGAGGGTGCTGAGGCACTGGAATGGTTTGCCCAGGGAAGCTGTGAAAGCTCCATCCCTGGCGGTGTTCAAGGCCAGGTTGGACAAAGCCTTGGGTGACATGGTTTAGTGGGAGATGTCCCTGCCCATGGCAGGGGAGTTGGAACTATCTTATCTTAGTGTTGGAAAGGACCTTAAGTATACTATGCTTCTGTGATTCTAACAAGCTGTAAACATCCATTGTAATAAAATTTAAGTAATTCATAAAGGGATAGAGCATAAAGTGGGTTGTAACCATATTTTGGGGAGGTGGGTGAGAAGCTTTTCCCAACCTGTAAAGAACAGATGAGCGCGTGTGCATACGGAGTTATATTGCAAATCTGAGTGGGGTTTATTATTAGCAAAAGGACTGGGTTTATTTTTTGACAAAATGTGGGGAGAAAACGCAAGAGAAGTAAGGAATAGAGCCTGAGGTTCAGACACTGATATGTATTTTAATGAAAGACCTATGTGAATCTGAAAGTCAAACAAAGCCCAGCATCCTTCCAGGGCAAGCACTTCAACCTTCCACTGTCAGCCAAATACACACATGTTAGAGCCTAAACCAGAATGTCTTCTAATTGCTTCTTCATACAGCTTTTCACCTAACTGCCTAAAAAAATCTGTGTTTGTCCTTTCCATAGTGAGAGAATCAATAGAGATTTTCATATTCCAATCTGAGTGCTACTTAATATTTTGTTGATGGTACAACTGTTTTCTTACTCCGACAATTGGTTTATAAAACTTTTATTCAAGTGGTTTCAGAAAAAGACTTCAGACAGTCCCAGACTATGTACTGAGAGCTCCAAGGGGAATGTAGCTGGGAGATGTCTCACCTCTCAGTAAGAGAAGATGAGGAATACAAGAGGTAAATTAATTCTATTTATTAACAAACCTTGAACACAGACCTTGTATGGTACTAGAAATAATAATATGCCAGGCACTCATGTAATATAGTATCACAATACACAGTATTTTTAGGAGTTTTGGTATTTACATTAATGTTCACATGATTATTTCCTATGGACCAGGGTCATAATCCAGGTCTTTCTATGAGTGAATAAGCATCTATCATATCTGATAACAAGACTAAACAGATTTATAAATGGACATTTTAGACTACTACAAAGACATCACTAATTTTACTCAATCAACTGAATTGTTTGTTTCAACCACAACAGTTATAATTTCTCTGTTTTCTGCTCTTTTGCGGCTGGAACTCTCAACTGGTTTTTTATTTGTTTGTTTTTTTGATTTAAAGGATGCTTATTCTTAAGTAAAAATCAATTATTTATGTATGAACCCTTAAAAGAACACCATCAAATCAATTCATATTAGCTTACCCCCAGTACATGCAATTTAAACACTTTAATATTCATATTAGCTATTAAGAACAGGCAGTATTTCTGCCATTTTATACTGGTGTAGTTGCACAGAAGTCAAGATACTTTAACAAACTATTTTATCTAGTAATCTCATGGCTTCAGAATTAGGGTGAAAATTACATATCTGGTAAGTTGTGTAATAAGACACATTTATGTTTTAGTTTTATTAAGGCATATTTCTCACTGAGCTGAATATTCTAACATGGGGCTAATGTTTCATAGCTATCAAGAAAAATGTTTGTTATGAGCATTATGGTGCATGAAGTGTCATAATATATCTGACTATTTTCATGTTTGAACCTAAGCTTTTTCCTGTACTACTTAGTTACAACATTATTTGCAGATCTGAGGATGCTCCACTTTTTAGCACACACCAATCCCTACATATCCATAGTTCCTTACTTTTTCCAGATAGAACTGCTCCCTCATGCTTTCTCAGAAAGTGGGAGAAGAGTGTTTTTCTTGCAAACAGTGTAAATACATTCTGACTGAGCTGCAGCAACCACGTGGCACATGAAGATAAAAGGATCATCCAGTGACTATCTTCAAATATTACAGCATATTTGCCTCGTGTTTAATTATCACCTCCGAGCTTTTATGTACAAAAAGCATCTGAATACATCAGAGCATTGTGCATACTACTCACCACTTCCTCAGGTATTTGTATGAAAATATTTGGTAGGAAAACCTATGCCTATTGTTTTCACCAAGCTCTGTTTATTCATTGTGCTCAAGAAGTCATTACAAATTTGCAAAGCGGTTTACAGAAACAAGATAACTAAACATTCATACCTTTTATGCACGTGCATGCAATTATCTTCTCCCATCTCTGTATCATAAGCTCTCCCTTACTCTGCCTGAAAAGCATGTGGGAGTAAGCAGACCTAGAAATCCCAGCTGAAGCTTCAAATACACAAAGATTCAGGAGATGTGGAGCATTTCAACCTCAACAGCAAGTAAACATGGCAGGACTATGCTTAACCAATTCTCAAGTGAAGTTTTTAGAATATCTGAAAAGGCCACCCTGCTTAATGATACACACATATACCATACACACACACGTGATAAAGGAAAGTCCTGTTAAGCTGAGCAGAGAAACAACCAACAAGAAATACTAATTAAATTACAACTACAAACCCTGCAAAAATAGTCCAGAAATGTTATTTTTTCTCTTCTGCAATAAAGCTAACAGGGTTTCTGTCTGATTTTATCTTCACTACTCCTCAACTTTTAGGAATTCTCTGTTTTTTCCTACATGAATCTCAACCATGCAATAGGACACCTCCGTCTTTATTTGGGATAACAAAGCATGCTTGTGCATAGTCAGCAATGTTTTCAGCTCTTTGAAGAGACAGAATAGTCCTTTCCCGCCTAACAGCATTTGCCACTTTTAAACCACATCATACCAGGTGTTGACGGGATACTCCTGTGCATCAGATACTTTCCCCCTAACCCTCCTCTTTTTTGGGGGGTTTTTGGGGTCATCTCCTTTTGGTATAAGGAAGGTGTTTTGTGCTTCTTGGCCTTGTGGAGACTTCTCATTCTCTCAGCAATGTGTATTGCTTCTCATTCTCTCAGTATTATTCTCTCTTTGATGTTAGCTATAGGACACCCATTGCTCTCAGGAAGCAGAAAAGCAGTTAATATTTGAAGTCAGGAGTTATGAGAGGATGGTAGGTAAAACCATTTCCCTAAACAGCCAGGAAAACAAATTTCATCAGAGGTAAAAGATTTCAGAGTTTAAGAGATTTAGCAGAATTCAAAAGCCAGACCATAGGACAGATAATGAAGTTGCTAGGAGACATAAATGAAAAAAATTTAGATAATTCCCTTCCACCTGCCAGGAGGGAGAAACCTATAAGAAGAAAATATTGTATAGCTTTAAAAGATCTTGTTAGGTTATGTAACGGTTAGACATCAACCATTTTCACACTTTGTCCTCAACAAAGGATGCTGTCTTCTTTCACAGTTGCTAGCCCTCGATAACCTCATGCTTGCATATTTATTCAAATGACTGCATCATACCCCATCTCCCCTCTGCTGAACTCACAGCTGTTGGCTAACTTAGATGCAGAGTCCAGAAACTATTTTTTTTCAGATGGTCTGCTTTGCATAATTAATTTAAAATGCATTGTCTGCTTCTAGTCTGCACTGTTTAGCTGCTTCCTGTTGAACTAGAGGGAAGGCCCTGAGACCTAAAGCTTGTCTCCAGCCTTGTCAGCTTACCCATTAACAGATTATAGTGCCACATACATACATCTCCCTATTACAGGTGCAGAAAACGAAGCCCACAGCAACACTGCTATTGTATCACTGCACATGTTAATATTAATACTTTCTCAGGAAATGTAGCTTCTCTATAAACAAACTACGTATAAATCAAATATAGGTTTTCAGTATTCTTCTGTCAAAAATGCAATGTTTTCCATAGGTGGGGTCCTTAAATATACAAAATTAACTGCACACAATTTTTCTCAATTTCTGAACAGTAAAAAACAGTCTATTTCTAATCTTGTTATGAAGTGTAGGGTCATAAAACCCACGGTTGTATTGCTCTGAAAATTCACAGCAGGCCAGAGGCACTAATCCATTGGGTATATTAGATTAGGTTTCCCTTTTGCAGCTGTTCATTTATTCTTTCAACTCTGCTCACAGAGCAGGGCCCTGAAATCTACTGTTAATTGCTTTTGTTCAAGGTTTCTTTCTTGGTGTGACATAAATCAATCTTGCTATCATAATGTCAGCGAAGAGAAAATGGCCATTACCTTAGTCTGTAAGGAAACATTCTAGACTAGAAACCATTGACATTTAGGCCTAGTAAATAGCCTTGATTTAGAAAAGAGAAATAGTAATAGGTGTGCTGTATCATACAGGTGATGTTAGCTGAAGCTTGTTTTGGTAGAATGTTTAAGGAGGAACAGGCAAGGAAAAATGTCTTATTTCCCCTTTCTTAAATTAGCTTTTTTAATCAGCTGGGTGGAGCAACTAGTACATCTAGTTGGTATAAACCAGTTTATTTTAACTAAATCTCCAAAATGAAGTTAGCTATTACACAGATGACATACTGGTCTCACCAGAGGTCTGTGGTTATACAAATCGCCTGATTGCTTAATTGTGGGCCTCGAGGCAGAGCACCAGCGTGAAATCACAGGCCAACAAGAGAGTAAGTGATGAGGCATGTAGATGATGATGTCTAAAAGACAGACCTACAGAAAAGTCCTATTTTATACTTAAAAACCACAGGACAATGAAGTGACTTCTAACTTTTTCTTACCAGTCTAAGTTAAAACGATACCAATTAAAACTGTTCTTAAGAGAGATCTTAGAATGGCTGAGTTTGGAAGGCACCTCTGAAGGTCATCTTGTCCAGCCCCCTGCTCAAGCAGGGACACTTAAAGCCCATTGCCCAGGATCATGTGCACCACCTGGGCAACCTGTGCCAGTGCTCGGTTACCCTCACAATAAAGAAAGGTTTCCTGCTGTTTGAAGAGACCCTTCTGGGATGAGGATGAGGAAAGCTCCATCCCTGCAAAGCAGGCTGCAATTATGGGCACTCAACAGTGTTGTGGAAAGCATGGTAAAAAATAAGGGGATCACTTTTCTTGGACTGAAATGTAACAGATAGATGAGGAACATTCTCTAAAGGAAGGGATATTTTGAGAAAACATCTCTTCTAGTGAATAATTTTCTTTAAAATGAGTTTGCTTATTTTCAATTGGAAGACCCAACTGGGAAGATAAATCTTGTTAATCGGATCTTCAGCACTCACCCTTTAAAAAATCCTATGTTAAAACCACAAACAGATATATTCAGAGGCAGCCTCAATGTAACTGTGAGGGTGATAGAGGAGTTACAAAACAGACATCAGCATAAATGAGTAAGAAACAAAATGCCTCAATAAAATCGAAATCCAAAAGACAGGTTTACAGGGAACAAATGTCTCCTCAAAACAGCTGAGGGAAAAGAAAAGCACTAGTTCTACAAATAATACATCAGGCATCAATGCAGCATTAGGCACCCTCCCAGGGTTTGGTTCCTACAGACAGAAGCGAAGGAACAGGAAGAGATTTTACATAGGAACTGTATAAAATGGATGTTATAAGCATAACTGTAGTCACCCTACACTAGCTGGGGATAATATAATTCCAGGAGCATCCTTGAGAAGCCATATGATCAGACATAATATGGGAACCCAAATATGCCTGTGTTTAAAGGGAGGTGGTGTAAAAGGACTTTGAAAAAGAAAAAAAAAAGAAACAAAACAGTAGAAAAATGTCCTGAGTTTTCAGTTTTCTGGGCTGCACACTGGTTATCCCAGTTCTAGAAAGATACCAGCTGTGTTGGAAGTATTCAAACAAGAAGAAACAAATGCTGCACTGGAGCCAATGAAATATACACAAGATTAATAAAGGCAATAAAGAGACAGAACAATAATGCTGTTCAGAAGGATTTCAAGCTTATAAAGAGCAAAACAAGACATAAAGTGGCAAGGTAAACAAGGGCTATCCACTACAGCAATGTCAGAAGACAGGTTAAAGAAAAATTGAAGGACAGTATGAGGAAAAACTGCATAAAAGAGTTTCCCTAAGGGAAAATGCAAAAGCTTTTTCACTTCAATCACTTCAAAGTTGTATGGAGAAAGAATATGAGTATATGATGGAAGAATCACAGTGGCAGAGACTCTTCTCCCTTCAGGGTCCTCAGCCAATGCAAAAACCAACACAGTAGATGAATGAGAAGTGCCCAGCCAGTTTTCAGTTTGTTTGGGGTTTTTTTGGTTTTGTTTTCTTTTTTTTTTTTTTGGGGGGGGGGCCAGGGGGGATAGGGGTGGGTGTCAACTTTGTGATGCACCTTATCAAAACAATAGGGAGAGAGAAGTGTAAAGCCCTGCTCCCTGGATAGAGTTCCTGCAGCTTTAGATAAAATTAAATATAAATATAGAAATTGTCCTTATAAACTTTTAAATGAATTCTCAAATTTGAGATTAAGACATACTAAGCTTTACCCAATTTTCTGCTAAAGGAGATCCTTTCAAGTTCAGGTGTGTCAAAATGGACAAATCTGCTTCTATCATAAACTAATTTCAGCCAGCATTTTCAGCTCTGTCTAGCACAGAGATTAGATAGGCCAAGAAATTTTTTATAACAGGTTCCAAGCTAGAGCAATATGACTGCTTTTGGTGAGATTTATGGAAAGTCATTACTGATTAGTATTACTGATTGACAATGATTAGTACTTCTGTAACGATAAGTCTTATTCTACAGTACATGGTTACAAAATATCAATTACAGTCAGGGAATGAGTGGTTTTACACATTTTCTTGCTCATTTCAAGAGGAAAGTGTAAAGCTATGTCATTCACTACTAGCATTCTGAAAAGTCAAAAGGAACACTACGTGAAACACTTCACTGCTTCCACAAAATACCTATATTTTAGTTTCCTGGGTTTTCACTCTTACGTATCTGCATAGGCTGTTTTCAAGAGTTAAATTTCTAGGGACATAATCACTATACTAATTATATCAATTCTCTGAAATTAGAATGGCTGCACATTTATCAAACATGAAATTACATATCATTATGTTGGAACCAATACTGGTTAGTAGACAGTGGCAAGCTAAACTGATCAATATTTCTTCACACTCCAAATAAGGCCATTACAATTATAATGTAATTTCGTCACCATCTCTGCTGGTTCACTGAGTAATCCTTTTGTGTTCTGTGTGATTGATAGCGGTACATTAGGGATGTGCCACAAGAACACGTCAGGTACCTGGTAAAACACGCACAATCTAGTTTTGAATCTCAGCAGAAGTTAGCTGAAGAAGCTACTTAAAATTAAAGCGATCCTGAGCATCCCCCATAGGCAAATACCTAGTCATCCAGGGATTTATTTAGTAAAAAAAAAATTACATGTTTAAGAGTAGGTCTGAGATACCAGAGACAAATTTTCTGAGAAGTTTTGAATTTTTCATGTGCATCAGTTTTATCTCTTTTGGAACAAGCCATGTTCTTTAAATCAAACTGAAAGAACACTTGCAAATAAATAATTCACTTTTGTTGGACAGGAAAACAGGCAAACCAAATGTCATTCAGTAATAAGTCACATTCTGCTTCCAAAAGGGAGCACACCTGTGTATGTAAATAGAAAAGGGTGAACAGTGCTCTTCCTTGGAATGGAATGAAACTTCAGTGAAGTACATGAACTTGAAAAAACACGGATGCAAACCCTTCTTCTAGACATTTAACTTGCCAAAACTCTCTTCCAAGTAGTAAGAAATAAATACAATCTATTTTTTCAAGGTGTGATAAAAATTTGACTTTACAAGATAAAATGAATTGCAAATTCTTTCTTCGTTCATCCTCTCTGAGCAAAACCAGAAGCCCATAGCTTACACACCGTACTTCACCTTGCACACCTGTTTCAGTTTAAAAGGTACAATGCTGGCAAAAATACTTAATTAGGACTTGTTCTGCATTGATTTTCTTTTTTGTAAGGTCAGTGTCATGTTTTGTGAACACAATTCTAATCATTTCATGCTGATACCTAATTTTCTTGGTCTCCAAAAGCACTTCAGTGCAACAACACCATCAGGACAACTGTGCCAACTTGCCGTCTTCCATAAAGGAAGTTATTACTCAAAAGAGAAGATTTTTATGACAACATATCCATGTTATCCATAGTCACATTTCTAACGTACTTGCACAATTCTAATCACTTGTGCTGAAGCACATAATTTGCTTTTTCAACTGAAAGTGCCTTTACAAGCACTTCACACATCCTGACCCAGGACTTGGGTATTCCTTTCTACTCACTTTCGGGCCAAACTCCACCACTAGGTTATTGCAGCCCTTACACACAATAGCACCAGACACATGGTCAGATTCCACCACAAAAGCAGTGGGTAGGAGCTCCTAAAATAATAAGGCTATTGTAAAGAATATGAGTTTTTCTGCACAGAAAACCATGAGTGTTGAGATAGGTGCATAACTGAATTATCACAGTTCTTAGAGAAACTTGTAACTGAAACAGTGTTGACTGCTCACGATGCAGAGAGACATCATCCATTTAGTTAAAGAGCAAGCGAGATTAGAGGAAGTGAGACTGGCTGATTAAATAGGAAATTGGGTATGCAAGTGTCCAATCACATCATCTTCATGGTTTGATCTATCCCTGGGTGTGCAGAGGACGGCTTTAGAAACTTCATGACCAAAACTGCTTTGAATACGCTTCCTCCATCAATACCGTCAGCTAGGCTCACATGTCTAATTCTTTGGGATATTGGGATTTCCTGTGGCATTTCAAGTGTGCAGAAAGAGAAACTAAACTGATTCGCTTGTGCTACCTTGCTTATAATTTAACCCAAACCTGTTAATGGATCAAAAGAAGTTGGTTTAAAGGGAACACCATCCATCTTTATTGTCCCATTGCAGCTGATGATGGGGCTGACAGTGAATAGCTTTATGACCTTTTCTGGTCATGTCCTACTTTTTTTGTCCTTATACCAAAATACATATTTTCATTTTGCAATGCATTGTTTCAATTCCTTTTGTTTTTGACCTGATCACACCTGAGTCACATATTTATCCCAAAATCTATTTCCCTGCTGCCCAATAAAGCATGTCCCTAATCAAAATGCACTCTCTAAACTAAAATCTTCCAAATAGAAAGGACCCCCAACATGCAAGCAGAAGCACTGTTATCTCCTGGCTTGAGACAAAGACATTTTAGCCTATGCTAAGTTGTTGAGAACTCTATCAGAACCCAGGTTTCCTAAGCTTCCAAGAAGAGTTAATGTCTTTTCTACTTATCATTGCAATCTTCAGTATTACATAGGTGCACACTTGCTGCAAAGGCGCTATGCCTTTGCTGTGATCTAACTGTCTACATATATGCAACCTGAAAGAATGCTATATTCTAAGCAATGGAACTTTCTCATTCTGACAGCAGAGGAGAAAAAGCCTTTAACAGACTTCCAAGATGCTCATGCAATTGAAGTAATGTCTATATCTAAGCTACAGCAACATATGATATACAAAAACGGAAGTCAAACTCTGACATGATATCGAAACTGGACTGAATTGCCAGACCCTTCCAGAGGACTTTGCAGTAACCAAAATATCACTCATGGTGGCCAAAGACTCTCTGCTTTAGCACCATTCCAAATCCTACCGGTCTGATCTTGTATTGGGAAAAGACTTTCTCACCCTCAAGATCACAAATTATTAGTAAGGAAGAAAAGTTTTAGAAGACAGCTTGATTTATAAATTATTTAAAAACAAACAAACAAACAAAAAAGCCACACCTGTCATCAACAGGAAGAGGAAATCTTTTCCTGGTAATAAGCTAACTAAAGTTAATGAGTTAATGTGTCATTTTCCATGTAATAACAATACGATTTTATTTTCAAAGTAATCCTCCTCCTCCTTCACTCCCCCAAAAAATTACTGAAGGCTGAGCCAGGATTTCTATCATGCATCACTTTAGTGCATAGTATGTTTATTATAATACAATAAAACCCTACAGATTGTCTGCAACTATTAGATCTATTCACTCCAATCTCCCCAGACAGAACTTCTGAGAGAATTCCCTTGCATAGTTTCACCATGGATCCTGACTTAATTCCACCAGAATCTCAAGAGAACAAAATAATTTGGTGTGCCTACGAAACACTTCAGTAAAGCGTTTAACACTTTAACACATCTCTCACAGCATTTCTTCTGGAGAAACTGGCCACACATGGCCTCGATAGGTGGATTCTTTTCTGGGTTGGAAAATGGCTGGATTGCAGATCCCAAAGAACGTTCTGTTATCTCAAGTAACAAGTAATACGGCAAGAAGTAACTGCCTCAAGCTGCACTAGGGGAGGTTTATACCAGATATGAGGAAGAACTTCTTCACTGAAAGGGTGGTCAAGCATTGGAAGAAGCTGCCCAGGGCAGTGGTTGAATCACCATACCTGGAAGTGTTCAAAAAATGTGTAGATGAGGCCCTCAGTGATATGGTTTACTGGTGGTCTTGGCAGTGCTGGGGTAATGGTTGGACTTGATGATCTTAAAGGTCTTTTCCAACCTAGTTGATTCTATGATTCTAAAGAAAAGAGCATTTGTGTCAAGGTCTTAACTGTGGACTTGCGCCAATTCTGAAAGCCCAGTAGATTTCTAACCTCTTTTTACTATTTCCCGAGTGTAGGCAAAACTGTTCCCTCCTTTCAACTTGTCACAGATATAGGAGAAAGTCTAGGTTACTATCAACAGATTCTAGCAGCAACTATTAAAATAGCAACCCATTCCTCCTGTATCCCTCTTCCTAAGAAAGGGAAACATTTAGAAACATCAACTGGGGAGATTCAAGAAACTCAATAATGTCTGAGAAATACCTTTCAACACACAAAAAAGTCTGTATCTGCTTAATGCTTTTTCCAAAAACCACCAGAATTTCTGAACTAACATTTGACAGGTAACTATTTTTGTGGTTTGCCTGGCTGTGACATCCAGGTACTTAGCGTGATTGCTTTCTCATCTGCTCAGAAAATGTTACTTTGATTTTATGAAATTCTGCAGTCAGTAATAAGAAATTAACCTGTAATAAATTTAGATCACTTCTTGATTATTTTTCCCATCTGATTCAGATTTGGGATGAATCACTAAAGCTTTCGGCAAACAAGTTACAGACGGCAAGCATATGGGACGTCTTTGAGGAAATGATGCCAGGTATAGCCATATGTTGTATTGTAATAGCAAATACATCACGTACTCTGAGAATCTGTCTTTGAGGACTGTGAGATTATTAATTTTTTTCCTTCCATTATCAGATCTGGTAATAGTTCTGGGTCTTATTTTGTGAATGATGGTTTAGGAAACCTAGAACAGTTTCATCCCATTAGCATTGACTGTGCAGGGCTTTCAAGCACCACATGACCTCATTTTGAGAAATCAGAACTTTTAATGAATATCTTCCTTAAGACCAATGGCATTTATATAAAATAGCTTATTTCCTAATTCCTATTGGTTCAGTATTTTCTTTTCACACAATCTGCAGATGTATGCAGTTTCTGATCATTGAATGAAATCATTGTTCTAACTTCTCTGGTTCTGGTATTTCGGATGCAGCAAAGCTCAAGTCCTGCTCTACACACCTTTATATCCAAAATTTATGTAGCCCTTATCACCATACCATCCTTAACTGATCAGATGTTTCCATTTTATAATCTTCTATGAAGTGGAGAAGTAAAGCCTTTGTTTCATATCTGCATAGGTACATCATAAATTCTATTAAGTGATTTACTCAGGGTTATGAGAGACATACAACTGAGGCAGAAATTGATCCCCTGGCTCCGACTGCAGTGTAAGCTTCTATTAGAGCCATATTTTCTCCTCTTAGCCAGCCTCAGCTCTCTTTTCCTAACCATCATTTTCAAGAATAAATCAATTTCAAGAATAAGCCGCATACTCAGGCTTTCATCACTGCTTAAGAGTACAGTCACAGATTGAAGTCATGGACTGCTGAAATTCATAGGTCTTGCCAAGTCATCGATACCTTCATTTTCCCCCAGAGCTTGGATGCTCTTTATCATCATCTTCTGGGCAGGCCTTTGCTCCCCCATGTCTATTAGCACTTTCATGCTCTAAACTAGACACATTACTTTCTAGTTGTTCCTTAACTATTGAGCAGATTAGCCCTTCAATTTAACCCCTTCCTTACCATTTCAGACTTTACAAATATTAATATGACTCTAAAAACAGCTTCTTGAGTTTATGCAAACAGAAGTCAGGGACTTCATCTGATAGGGCTGCCATAGGTCAGGTATTCTTCATAGAACTACAAAGAAGTTGATGAATTATGTTATCTACAAATTTCTCTTCAGACATGTCAAAGGCCTACAACAGAGATATTTTTACCCTACTATCTCTTTTTGCCATTTTTAATTCACGTTGGAAAGGAGGCTTCTGTCACCTTTGTTCATAGAAGACCAACTGCTGGCAGAGGGTGTCAGCCTGTGGTCTTCCTAACAAACAAATTAATTTGCAATACCTTTATCTACTATAGGATGCTGCCATTAAAAAAGAAATCCCTCTGAAGTGTGTACACAAACATTATGGAGACCAGAAATTACACTTTTGGAACCCCAGATTAAAAAGGAGACAACCAGATGAGAGTTACTATTTATACCTATTTCTGGGGGATTTTCTTTTTTTCCTCTTAAAAACCTGTAAACAATGCCCCTGTATAGCAATTAAGTAATTGCTTTCTCTTTTCATGCATTGACGTTCAAACAAAATACTGAGCTGTAAATACATTCCTAGCAGGGACATTAAGCATGAAATAATAATTCCTCTTGATCATTCATTAAATTTTCAGTCTAGTAACATGTAGTTCAAAGCTAAGTTATATTTAGTTCTCAAAAACACCCAAGCATCTATAGACAAATGCCTTCAAGACAATGGAAGCCATTTTTTACTTTTTTCATTGATATTTCAGTTATACTGTGACAGGCAAACAAAATTTGGAAACATCGTAAGAGAAATACATCACACAATCTGTAAATAAACTGTTCCAGTCAACAGACTGCTATTCACAGGGTTCTGTAAGCAGCACTAATTAGTGTCAGATAATTAAATAATTTATTATTCCTTTAGCAACTGTACTAAAATGGTCTTAGAAAGTGAGTGCACACATATGCAGGAAGATAGATTTTTATGCTGGTTTGGTGCCTGAGATATATTAGGAAGGATAAAAGTCATGAGCCCTTGTTTTCCAAAGCAATAGACTAAAAAAGAAAAGTCACACATTAGAAATTAAAAAAATAATGTCTCTAAAATATTCAGCTCTTCATTTAAATTGGACTTTATTTCTTTTTCTTCTTTTTCCTACTACCCATTGGTGAAAGTTTCCCTTAAGAATTGATCAGATAATTTTTACTTTCTAAAAATAATTTAGACTCTTCTACCAACCAGAAATTTTATAAGCTAATACCATTATTACCATCATTCCAAAACTGAAAATTGCTTAAATTTTAAAGTATGTAATGCTATCAACTGCAAACAAATTGCATATTTTTTAATGAACAAAGTTCATTTAGCAAATGCCATTAAGTTAAAATACATGGAATTTCCTGCCTGAAGTGCTTTATAATTAGCAGAAATAATAAAATGGAGATGAAGTGTATCAAGGGAATTTACTTTCCTGCTATGTTCATTTTTGGTATTTTTATTTGCTTGCAGCCCATAATAAGATTTTAAGCTGTATTCAAAACAATGACCAAAACTATTTTAGGAAAGAAGCCACAGTATTCATTACCACTAAGAGAGATGCAAAAACCTGAGTCTGAATTGCTTGGCTCCTCCCAGACATAGAGGTTATTTCAAAAATGGCTGCAAACACAGTGCTGGAGTAGTCAGGTGCCCACAAGGCTGGACAGAAGAAAATCATTGCAATTAGTTTCCATGCTGCATTCACAGTATTATTAATCACATATCCAGACAGGAGCATTTACTGCTGCCAACTAAAGTCCATTGTCAAGACACCTGGAAGATTATTAACAGGAGTGCCTGGTCAAGCGTGGTTCAAAACCATAGAGCTGACAAAGCTTCTCTCCAATGTCTATACCATACTTTAAAAAAAAAGATATAAGGTATAGTTGTAATAAATGGACCACTGAAGAAAACCAAGGAGTAGTACTACTTTCTCCCTGTGCATATGCCTTTTATAACTGCTTCCACTTTCAGTACAGACAGCTGGATTGTTGTGGTTTAAACCCAATCAGCCGTACATCAGAACCACATAGCTCGCTGTCTCACACCCCTCCTTAGTCCCCCCCTGCTCACGGAGTGATGGGAAGGAGAATAGAAAGAATGTAACTCCCACGGGTTGAGATAAGAACAGTTTAATAACTAAGGTTTAACACAAATCACTACTGCTACCACCAATAATAATAATGATAAAGGAAATAACATGGGGAGAGAATACAAGGAAGAAGGACCCAAAGAAATTTGGGATTACTTCCCACCGTTACTCATGTTGCAAAATACTGAGGAAGAGCATAGAATCTATTTGTTTCCATGCCAAAAACATATTTTATGAAATTAGCTGTTTTATTGTTGAATGTCTCAGGAACCCCAAGAAAAACACGTCTTTATCATGGCTCCATTGTGTCAGAAATGACAATATTCAATCACACAGCCCCATTCGGAAGCTGAGGAAGGCCAACATTTACACACCATAGTTACAACTCTTTCTGCACAGTCTGCAGCTCAATTGCTGGGACAACCTCAAAGTTAACATTAAAAGTGAGGCACAGATATGGAAAAAAAGCTGCTCTTCTCTGAACATAGAAGTGGCTTAATTAGACAACCTTAACATACTTTACAAACTATTTAATTTAGTCACCTCAGTAGGAGACAAGCAGATGTTAACCCTGAATTAAACCAGATGCCATCCTAAAATACAAAGGTTTTCCCTAGCGCATTCAAAGTTAAAATTTGCATAAACTTAATTTGTAAGTATTTGGGGATGGCCTTACCTTCAAAGAATTAAGACATTTCTTTAATGATAATGATTTGCTGCAGAACAATGCACAGATGCTGCTTGATTGGGTCAGCCAGTTGTGACAATGTCTCTTTAAACAGATGGTTGGGGATTTTTCACATCAGAAAAATCACGAGTGCTCCAGCTCCTGGAGAAAGCTGCATGTATAAGGCAGTGTACAGATAGATGATTTCTTTTTCTACTGTGAAGCAGTGAAGTTTATGCAATTTATAACTAGGACAATTGCATATTCTTTGCATGTAATTTTAATACATTAATCCACTCTGTCCTCCTTACAGAGCATGCTAAAAATCAAAGCACAGTCTTAATTTCTTCACAGTCCTCCCCTTTCACATCTAAAAGGTTAAGATTTAAGAAAAGATGCTAACTTATTCATTTTATATTCAAAGTAAGAGAGCCAACACTGCCTTCTGCAAGCAGGCACAAGCTTGTTCTAACTGTGCTCTGCACAGCTGATAACTCAGCTCATACTCCATATTGATCAGAAAGCACAAAACGACAGCCTGTGCCCCGCAAGCCCAAAATGGTAAGCCTTCCTCCTAGCCAAAGTTAGTTTCCACTAGAAAGCAATAATGCATACTTACTGTCTTTTAAGTATTTGAAAAAAAAAAAAAAATAAAAATCAAAAGACCAATCTTTGATCCAGGACTGGATGCATCCTGCCTGATAATATTGTTACATTTCAATTTGTAATGAAAAACTCAGATTTAGTTACTATACTACCTGACCACCAAAACATACATTTTTGTTTCTAAGCTTGAAGCCAATCACTGAGAAATTAGCAATTAGGAGACTATGAAATAAGGTAACAGATTTATTTACACTAGCTAGAATAATGAAAACTTACATCCCATTTCTTGCTTCTGAAAAAGTCAGCCCTGGTGCTAGCAGGAAATCAAAGCCTGCTTCAAAGTCTGTCCTAATGCTAGGCAATATTTTCTGCTGATATAAATTAATACAGATTTCAGTGACAGATTTTCAAGTTACATCAGCTTCTGATCCATCCTATGGTCTTCCTTACCTCAAAATATCTGTTGTACCTTTTGGAGGGAATCCAAGATTCTCTGTACAACTAACTAGAGCCAGAAACTGTGGCACAGTGATTCAGGAAGTGATGGAGAGGGTAAACAAGGCAAGGTGATATACCATCTGTTCTCTGTGAAGGAACTGGATACGATGCTCACTGCCATGCCTGCTTTTTCCCAGCAGAGAGCTTGGAGCACCCACAGCCTAACCTGGGCAAGTCAATTCCTTCATTCACTTCTTGCTATCAAGGTCATAGATTATCTTACAGGATACCTGCTACCCAGGAACTCTCCATTTTGTTGTTTCATCAAAAAGCTAAAATAAAATCAAGTAGCATGTAGGTGCTTCAGTGAAAAGTGAGTATCAAAAGATAACTTTGTCTATACAAAAGCTGCAGCAAAGCAAGAACCACCACCCCATTCAAGTAAATGGCAATTTGCCTATAGCTTCAGTGGGATCCAGATTTCCTCCATAACATTTTCTTTGTATCTGGAAAGAATAAATTTAAAAAAAGACAAAACTGAACAACTGAAAAAAACCCCAAAACCCACTCCAAAAAAACCTAAAAAACCAAACTAAACAAACAAAAAGCCATACATACACACGCACACACACACAAAAGCAAAAAACCCCAGCAAAAACCCAAACTCAAAACTAAAAAAATCAGCAAACCCCCAAAACAAACAAACAAACAAAAAACCAAAACCCACAAACAAAACCACTGTAGAGCAAACTGGTTATTTGAACGGGTTGAAACACAGAGCAGGATTCTTATAATGATGCTTATGAATCGAACAACCCAAACTGCTGAAATAAAAGTTTCTTTTACATTCTAGACTTACACACAAGATGTGGAAGAGAAATATAAAGGCAGTGGGAAATCCCAGTCAATAATGATTTGTAGTATAATTTTATTATATACCCATTTGGTTTTGGCTGTAGCTCAAGAAGAACCTTTCCCTTCTCTGAGGTAAGAAAGCTTGTTGGCTTAATATAATTTTGGCAGTCATTTACTGTGATTCAAGACCTTCTATCTCCCCTTCAACTCTGACCTATGTCGCTGCTGAAAACATGATGAGATCTTGAAGGCAGGCCTACCTAACGCATCTATCAGCAGAAACCTTTGCTCTAGTCTGTACCTACAAAAGAGTTCATACCAGCAGGTGGCAGCAAGAGACTCTGCTTCAACTCCACCTTTGATTCCAGATCAACGTTCATTAATCTTTTAGCACTCCACAATAAGGGAGGATCATTATCTTGCACAAAAGGACATCTACAAAATGTATTTCAATACAGATCATACAGCTAAAGCCAGCTAACATTACAAATCCTGACATGCTTTACTGAAGAAATGCTTGTGGGAATGATAACTGTTCACCTAATGACTGAACAATAATATACACGCTTTTAACACAAAAATATCTAGAAGCCATATCTTCAGAAACATCCTAAAAAAAATCCTTCTGATGCTTAGGTTCCTAAAAGTATTTTAGTGGCTGTTTTTAACATTGAAGTTCTGCAAGAGTCTTGACTATTGTAGCTATAGAATCACAGAATAGGGTTGGAAAGGATCTTAAGATCATCTAGTTCCAACCCCCTTGCCATGGGCAGGAACACCTCACACTAAACCATATCACACAAGGCTCTGTCCAACCTGGCCTTGAACACTGCCAGGGATGGGGCATTTACTACTTCTTTGGGCAACCCATTCCAATGCCTCACCACCCTCACAATAAAGAACTTCTTCCTTAGATCTAACCTAAACTTCTGCTGTTTAAGTTTGAAACCATTACCCCTTGTCCTATCACTACAGTCCCTAATGAAGAGTCTATCCCCAGCATCCCTATAGCCCCCCTTCAGGTACTGGAAGGCTGCTATGAGGTCTCCATGCAGCCTTGTCTTCTTCAGGCTGAACAGCCCCAACTTTCTCAGCCTATCTTTATACGGAAGGTGCTCCAGTCTCCTGATCATCCTTGTGGCCCTCCTCTGGACTTGTTCCAACTGTTCTGTGTCCTTTTTATGTTCAGGACACCAAAACTGTACACAATACTCCAAAGTCGGTCTCACAAGAGCAGAGTAGAGGGGCAGGATCACCTCCTTTGACCTGCTGGTCACACTTCTTTTGATGCAGCCCAGGATATGGCTGGCTTTCTGGGCTCAGAGTGCATTGGGCTCCAAATGCATCAAAGCATTCAGAGCAAAATAAGTCTGAAAAATTAATTTCTGCTTTGCTAGAATTTCCATATTTTGGTTCAGCTAAAAAGTAATTATATTTTAAATTGATAGTCTGTATCACCTTGTCATGTAATGCATTTCTTCATGAGAAATTTGTTCCTCTCTTGCAAGAAAAAAAGAAAAAAATGCAATAAAAATGAACTGACTGACTATGCTGCAAAATCTACCAGGCAAAATGCCCTTTCCTGTCAGGGAATCAAGCTTTCTATCACTGTAATATAAATAACTGTCATGCTGGGGAATAAGCAACAAAAACTACATTCACATCAGAGTTTAAGATGCACTAGTGATAACATTCTATATAGTATGATGTGAAATTTTATATAAAATTGGAGAGAGGTCACAAGTGAAAACAGACTTTCAGTCTTTCTCACACATAAAGGTTGTATTCTAACAACACAGAAGTAACTACAGAGGATATGACTAATATTTGCATGAGAACCATGCTTAAATGAATGGCTATTAAAAGTTGGAGCTGTTCAACTATGGATGTTGCAGCAGATACCCTCTAGCTTTACCCCTTCCATCCCCCAAATACTCCAGCAGCTGCATTCGAGTTGTACAATAATAAAATTATGAATTGTGAAAGGGGTGGCATTTGTCTATTTTGACTTGCCGTAATTAAGAAGGCACAAAATGGAACTGAAAAGTTGCATAGAAGGGATTATCAAAGGGTTTTACATGTTGAAATATTATGCAATACACCCTTGTACAAAATGTGCATTATCCATATTATACATATTTTTCTGTTTTCCTTGTATATTTTAACCAACAACAAGAAGTTGGCCCTTGTATGTTCTCATCAGAAACACTGCAATCTGTTGTCACTCTCACAACAGCATTTTCTGCATCCTTTCTCATAGAGTTACAAGTTCTGCAGAATTAGTCTGTTTAATTGTTGCAATAGATGATTATGAAGCATTTTAAAGCAGAATTGTGACATCAGTCAAAACTCAGTTGTCCTTACATTTCACTGTTTCTTTCCTTCTGACAATTTTACTACTCATGGGAAGCATTATGGTCTAGTAATGAGGAGCTCTGGCTCAAAACCCCAAAGAAATAGGTCACAAAACCTAGCTCTGTCACTGGCAGGCAAAGTGATTCTGAAAAACTGGGTTAATACTTTTCCTCTCCAACCCGTCTATTTGGGTTGAAAGGGCTTTGCATCATCATCTCTCAGTACTGATACAGTCCTAACTCTGCTAAATAATATAGAAAATATCTTACATAGACTTCAGGAGAGTCAGATTTTTCATATTGATAACAGTGTTTAGCACAAAAAAAATCCCTGTATCACGTGAGGTTGACATAAGATATTGCTGCTGCTGTATCAAAATACTGCTGTATTTAAGAAGAAATGTCTTTCAGAGACTAGAAAGAATAAGAACTCTCTAGTTTTTAATCACAGGTAACCCACTACACTTTCAGTAAAGTTTGTTGAGTGCATATATAACTGCCAAGATTTTGTTAACTTCAGCATTGTTATAAGTGAGGAGTTAATGATGGTGCTGTGGCCAAAATTATTATTCTGGATGTAAAAGTACATATTCACAGTTTTAGCAAAGGGGTTATCAGGGAGCTGCATGGTGGGAATGGTGGCAAACTACATCCAGTGACCTAAATCATCGAATTTTTGACCTGGCTCAATCGCAAGATCAGCCTCTTCAAATCAGTGTACATTCATGGTTCTAACAGTAGAGCTCATAAGTAAGGTCAGTCCCTTTTAATATATTAGCACTTTGATCAACTGGGACAGTCCCAGTGTATGTCAACTGACTGTCATTTTAAAGTGAATTTTGAAATGTTGAAAAAAGTTAACTTTGAAGCTATTCCAAAACAAAGAATGCCTGACCTGCTGAAATAAAACAGCTGATTAGGATTAATGTCCTTTCTTAACATATTTTTTTCATTTTGAAATGGATATTTCCAAAAGAAAATATTTTCATGAAATGTTCCAGTTTTGACAGCATTTGCATGCCCCAAAAGAATATGTCTGTCAAAATTTTCCAATGATCTCTATTTCATAGGTTTTGGTAAATTCTATGTATACCTCAGCTTTCTTAGCAGTTTTTTCCACTGAAACTGTCTTCCCTGATTAGATACGCAGAATTAATACAAAACTTTGTTAAAAATCAATATAATGCAATTGCAAAACTCCAACCTAATCCACACAGCCAACTGGAATCCCTATAGCATACATTTGGTAACGAGACACCTATACAGAAAGGACACAGTCTACTACACACAGAATGAAGAAGTTCTGTAAAACTCCAGTTCCTACTTTTAATATAGGAAAGGAGACTTTCTGATGCTAATCTTCATAACAGTCAGAACTTAAAGTGATATGAAGTCAGAACTTAAAGCACACAATGAAAAGAAAACAAGGATAATAGTACTAAAGCCTCTACACCCTAACTTGCCTGTCTTTCCCTGAGCAGAAGTGAATACCTGTGCTGGACCATACTGAGCGATAGATAAGCCTAAAGGAGGAAATCATAGCATAAAATGCTTTGGTGTTGTGATTGATATCCCAAATGTTCTTTTTCCTTTGTCTATAACGCTATTTTGACTTCCGAAGCTGTTGTCACAGGCCTTCAGAGGAAAAGGGCACTGTTTTTAGGTATATGCTTTGTTAATGTTGTTTAGAGAAAATGGTAGAGAAAAACATTTTAGAAATGTCAAAAGCAATTTATTTAGATATTTTTCTAAGGGAGATGAAGTGACAAAATGCAGCATTTAAGAAGTTTATTACTAAAACCTGGAGTTCTGCTTCTAACCGACACTTTGTCATTGGAAACAGTTCTAACTTTTAAGAGTTATTTAAAAGTAGCCTCCCTTTCCCACTCCCCCCCCCAAAAATAAAAGAAAAGAAAAAAGGCCATTTTTTAATACTATGAAGTGTTTTGACCCTAAATAGCATTAAGGAGGTTTTGGGATTGTTCTATTTCTTTTGCATAAAGGCATTAACATTTAGACTTTTCCTCAACCCAGTCTTATTCCTGTGACTTAACCAGAAAGCTGGTTCTGTTCTAGTCTCATGCTGTTCTCATTTAATACAGCAACTTGTGTTACTTAGGTGGTTCTCTGAAAAATATTTGCTGAAGACCCAGCTAAAAGATAAAAGTCCTTGTTTCCATACATATTAAAGCAGTAAGGTCCGTTAGCTCTGGACTTCTGTCACACAGGCAAAGACATACAGGCTCCAACTCCTTCACGTAAGTCTTTAGGAAGCATGAGATAAGCTTGTTGCCTCACCACATCTACCAGAAGCACAGGTGTGTTTGCCTTAAGATGCCAAGCATCATCAACTCCATAGTTATTACAAGTTTGTTCTATGAAATACAAACAAAAAAAAACACACAAAAAATTATGCTCAGCTTTCAGAGAAAGGGAAAGAAGTGACAGATAAATTTGCTGTAAGAATACTTAAAATATATTTTTATCCTTGCTTTCAAATTTCCTCTCTCAATGACACCAAAGAACTCATAACACAGGTAATACTAAAATCATGTTGACTTTGAGGGGGTTTTACCCCTTCATGCAAGTACCATGTCATATGAAACAAAAAAGAAATGTGTTCACTGTACAGTTCCTACATTTAATCTATTTCCTTACAATTTAACTGTTAACAATCTCAACTTCCTGCTTTTCTTAGATAATCATGGACTAAACTGAACGCCTGATCCAACTCTGCTGGATAGGGGTTTCAACTTCCCTTTTCCCCATGCTACTGTCACTCTTCAGTAGTCCAAACAGCATGAAGAGCCTAGCAGGTACAGGAGATCTCTGAGCTCAGCTGCAAAAATGGCAAATATAATTCAGGGGTTAAAACTGTTCTAGTTTTCTTTTTTTTTTTTTTTTTTCAAAATGAAGCTGAAGGGAAAGAAATAAAAGCTTTGGGGATGCTCAATTTGAAAGAAAGAAGATGACTTAGAAAGATTACTTAATACAGAATAAGAAGAATTTATTTATAAAAAGGAGGAAAAAAGCCAGGTTTCAGATTAACTAAATATTGAAAAACTTATGTAAATACTCACAATTTTCATTAATTTAAAACAAAAAAAAAAAAAATGCAAATTTTAATTTCAGATCAACAGTTACCTGATGTACTACTTCAAGGAAACTACTCAACATTACATGACTTATTGCATCCAACAGTACAACTGCTAGCAGGGAGATGTATTGTTGCTTTCTGCTAGTCATTTCAGAGTGCAATTTAAATTTGTATTTTTCAATTGTAACAGCAGAGGCTTTTTTAAATTGCAAAATTCCTGTTTTGCAGTTTCAAATTTTGCATGTTTTTAAATAGATTAAAAGTGGTGCTCAACAATTTGGGTTTGTTTTTTTCCTAGCCTTGGAAAACTTCTCTAGTGAAGGTTTTGTTGGTTTTGGTTTGGTTTTATTTTGTTTGGTTTGGGTTTTTTGTTTGTTTTTTTATTGTTGTTGTCTTCTTTTCAAGGACTATACAGAACTCTGTTTGTCTCAATATTTGTTTCATGCATAAGAAAAATGCAATTTAAGTGGCTTGATATTAAAACTAGTTCAGCAGCATTGAGAAAACCAGAAGCTGGACATGGCTTAATTCAGCATTAACTACTTGACTGTGATCCTTATACTATATCATAGAAGTAAAAAAGGTGTAGCATGTTACTAGGTAAGGTGTTGATATGTCAAGCTTATTCCCACCTTATTAAACTCAGAGATGTTTAATTATTTTGCAGACAATTCCTTGGCTGCAGATGTCATTGAAATCTTAAGTTGATGCTTTTTCTGCATTTGTTCATTATTAATGTATAAATACTGCTTTCATTGCAATAACTTTCATCTTCATCTGGTATTTCTCAGTCTGCTCTGAACAATTCGTTAGCATAGGAAAAAATTTTAAAAGTGTATCCATTTGATATTATAGCATTAAAATATCACTGGGTCATAATTTTATGATTATGTTTCATACACAGTTCCAGGGTTGCCACTAAAAGCTCAGAATTGCAAACCATTAAATTGCAAAGCAAGTACAGAATTGCAAATAAGTAAGGAGTTTCAAAATACAATGGTTGAAATTATAGTGGTGTTGATTCACTCACATTCAGTGTCATTCAAATAAGCGTTCATTTTCCTTAGAAGATTCTGCTCAGTTTTCAAAATTAAAGCTTTTTCCTTCCACAAGTATTATTTGTCCTTTATATTATGCTGAACAATCAGGATTTAAAAAACAAAAACAACCAACAAAGATGTCAAAGTCTGTATGATACTTGTATTACAGCAAAAAATTTTCACTTGAGATTTAGACAGAAGCCTGGAGTTATCAGAAAGTTTAAGACTCCTGATTCTGCACTGCTGATGTCTTTCCTGGAAAGACAGTTAGGCTGAGCTTAACTGTATCAAAGTTAACTTGTACAATTTTATTAGCAAAACTCCATGTGATACTGCTAATACCTTCATGAAATACAATTTTATTATTTCTTGCATCATTTTAAGGAGTTCCTGTTATTAATTACATCGCTATTGTTAGTTCTTTTCAAATTGAATTCCTCATGAGGTTTTTTACTCTTCTGTTTTGGATACAGGCAACTTAATCAAACTGTAAGTAGCTGTTTTCATCCTACTTACTCTTTCTGGAGTTTCTAAGCTTTTTCTTTGTTACAATTCACATTAAAAATTAATGTCAGCTGATGGAGATTTCCCTCTGCTTACTTTTTAGAAATCTGGGGTGAACTTTATTAATTTAAGAATGTGAAACTTAACTCCTTTGGAGTTGAAAGTGTAGCAGCACCTTGATGAAATGCAAGCACATATTCCTCCTCCTATTTGAATGCATTTGCACACAGCCCTCTGAATGTCTGTATCTATCTATTTTTATTAACCTTTTTTCTCTCCCAACAGCCAGCCTGGACAAAAAAACTATCAACCCTTTCTGAAATCACTGTGCTCACAGCCATTGAGAAATACTGAATTTAGTGATGTTGCACAGGAATTTTCCATCTGTCTCCCAGAAACATCTTTCTGACATTCTCATTGTGAAACACAGACTGGTGGGGTGGTAGTGGTGGCAGCTTGTTCTTCTGAACATGTTTGGCTTTCTTGTCTTGATTAATTGTAGAGACACTAAGATGGTGGATGAGATTGTTCTAATAATATCTTACACTTTTCCTTTCTGTGGATCAAAACATTTCAGAGTAAAGAATTTGAATTAAAGAAAAAATAAAATAAAACTTACTATGTACTTATCCTTAAGATAATTTTCCTTTGTTAATCATCTCAAAAAAAAGCTGAAGGCATCAAGAACACTGCAGACTGACAACAGCAGCTATGCACAGCAATCATGCTTTATAACATTTTCAATAGCTAACTGTAGATTCAGTACCCCTAAAATAGTCCAATTCTTGAGTCAACCAATATGATGCCATTAAAAATTCTTTATTAATTTATTCAAAGTTGTTTCACTGACTTATTCCATTGAGATCTAAACCGTTACAATATCAATTGCAATGTCTCCATGTTATGATGTGATGATAACTGCAGTCTCAGACATTTAAAATTTTTAATACTAATTTTGTTTGCCTCACCCCTCCATACCCATCACCACCCCCGCCT
>JANHGB010007534.1:8567-27027 GCA_026283785.1 Coracopsis vasa
GGAAGAGAATACAACTGCTCACCAACTGCTGACCAATACCCAGCCTGACCCGAGCAGTGACCTAACCCTTCCGGGTAACTACCCCCAATTTACATCCTGGGCATGACGTGCTGCGGTATGGAATACCTCTTTGACTAGTTTGGGTCAGGTGTCCTGTCTCTGCTTCCTCCCGATTTCTCCTCCTCCCTGGCAGAGCATGACACTCAGAAAGTCCTTGGTCAGAGTAAACATTACCGAGCAACAACTAAAAACATCTGTGTTATCAGCGTTGTTCCCAGGCTGAAAGTCAAAAACACAGCACTGCACCAGAAGGAGAAAAATGACTGCTACTGCTAAACCCAGGACACTCCTGGTCAATCTGTAACTGTTATAGCATGATCCAGAACTTACTTGACTCTGGACAATTATAATGATGGTTTCTAGGGCACAGCCCCAACTCTTTCTTTCCTTTGCTCTTTAAATCTTGCGCTTTTCTAAAATAAAATAAGCAGCTTAATTAGATTGGAAGTCCATAACCATCAGCAGAATACCTTAAATACCTTAGAAAGACATGGCTGATCCATGCAATCACTAAATAGCTTCTGAAGCTGCAGTTATTGATGGGTCAAACTCACCTGTGTCCTCAGTTACTGTTTGTAAGTTCCTGCAGTATTTTCACTGCTAAAGTCTTCAATAACCTAGTAAGCCTTATATAAAAATGCCAAATGCAATAAATTTTGTTTAGCCATAGGAAGTGTTTAAGTGGAGCCTGACATAACCAACACTGTCAAAAACAGTATTAAGAACAGTATAAATCAATTAGGTGTAAACTTTCAACTAGAAATATCCTTTTGGGCTAAAGCCTTAAAGTTCAGCTATTCTAAGGACTGGTGTTCTCTACCCTTTCTAATCAATATTATTAATATAAAAATTGTTCTTGATATAATCAAAATAACAGTTTTAATACTGTTGGTAAAAACAGAGTGACAAAAATAATGTGACAGTGAAGGGAGTAATACAACTTTATAAACTTCGAAGTGATTAAAAAAATGCAAGCTTTCAGCTCCTGGATTTTCTCATTCAACACTATCAAAGAAGATAGGAGAAGTTACATGAGGCCCACAGCAATCTTTTTTACATTCAGAATAATATTAGTGCAGAGCCAATGTATGTACTATAAAGAACTTGTTAATTTTGAAGTGCTGTAGAAAAAGAAAACGTTACCATAATTAGAAACAAAACTATTAAAGTGCATAACAAAAATATAAGGAAAGGCTCAAATGCACAGCTACTCATGTTCTAGAGATATAAAAATGGGATGTAATGAAAAAGCTATTCTAGTAATCTTATCTACTGCTTTCAAGTGCCTATCCTAAATACATCAGTGTATTTTTATTCCAAAGAATTTTCAAGAAACAAGAACAGATCAGCATTTTTATTAAAGGGCAAAGTATATAAAATCCCTGTGGGAAAATCAGAGGTACAAGAAAAGAGCAATTTTCTACCCATGTTTTATAACAGATGACTGTTTTCATCATCCATTATTTGTTGTTTGTTTCGCAGTGATAGAAAGCGCAGTGATAGAAAGCACATTGAACAAGTTTTATATCATAGGATCACAAAATAGTTGGGGTTGCAAGAGAGATCCATTGGAAGATGGTCTCTGGAGATCATCTATCCAACTCTCCTGCTAAAGCAGGTTCACCTAGAGCAAGTTACATACGAACGTGTCCAGGCAGGTTTTGAGCATCTCCAGTGGAGATTCTACAACCTCTCTGAGCAGTCTGTTCTAGTGCTCTGTTACCCTCAAAGTAACACGGTTTTTCCTCATATTGTGGGTGAGCTTCCTGTGTTTCACTTTGTGCCTGTTGCCCCTTACCCTGTTGCTGGGCACCACTGGAAAGGGTCTGGTCCCATTGTCTTGACACCTGCCCCTGAGATATTTGTATGCATTAATAAGATCCCCTCTCAGTCATCTCCTCTGCAGGATAAACAGGCACAGTTCTCTCAGCCTTCCTCATAAGAGAGATGGCCCAGTCCCCTAACCATGTTTGTAGAACTCCACTAGACCCTTTCCAGTAGTTCCTTGTCTTTCTTAAACTGGGAAGCCCAGAACTGGACACAGTACTCCAGATGTGGCCTCACCAGGACAGAGTAGAGAGGGAGGATCAACTCCCTTGACCTGCTGGTCAGTCTTCCTAATGCACCCCAGGATACCATTAGCTTTCTTGACCACAGGGGCACATTCCTGGCTCTTGGTTAACTTGTTGTCCACCAGGACTCCCAGATCCTTCTCTACAGAGCTGCCTTCCAGCAGGTCATCCCCTAACCTGTGCTGGTGCATGGGTTATTCTTCCCTAGTTGCAGGACCTTACACTCGCCTTTGTTGAGCTTCATTAGTTCCTATCCACCCAAAATCTTTAGCCTGTCCAGGTCTCACTGAATGACAGCACAGCCTTCAGGTGTAAGAGCCACTCCTGCCTGTTTCGTATCATCAGCAAATTTGTTGAAGGCACACTCTGTCTCTTTATCCAGGTGATGAATAAGTTGAACAAGACTGGATCCCATACTGACCCCTGGGGAATACCACTAGCTGCAGGCCTCCAACTAGACCATGCACCAATGATCACAACCCTCTGAGCTCTGCCATTCAGTCAGCTCTCAATTCACTTCACTGTCCACTCCTCTAACCCACACTTCCTGATCTTGCCTATGAGAATGTTATGGGCAAGAATGTTAAAAGCTTCACCTTTTTTGGTCCAGGCCATTACTGCTATAAAGGGAATTAATGAAAATGATAAGTGAATATTGCTCAAGAACTTCAAATATATACTTTTTTTTAATTTGTATTTATTCTCACACGTCCATTCTTTATGGCCATTATCTGCAGGGAATTTTCACAAAGCAAAAGACTATAGTTGAAAATTATTTAGTTGTCAATTGTGAAAAAATAATTCATAGTCTATAATTATGATGATAATGACACCATCACTAATCATAAATCATCATTATGAATGCATGATCACTGATTATTGTAGCACTGGGCTTTTGCTTAGTACCCAGTAATATTTTAGGACTCACATGGCAAACTGAAAACATTGGCAAAGTAAACTTTACTGCAATAAGGCTGCTAATTTACAATGTAACATTTCTAAAAATATTATGGGGTTTTATTATTTCCTATTAAAGTGTAGTCAAACAGGCTGCTTGCAAATAATTTGCTCTAAATTATTCAAATGTGATAGCATCATGCATTCTAAGACGGAACTAATTACAAGAATGGACTGGAGTCTTCTATAATCTGGAATATTGTTTTTTAATCTAATTCTGCTCCTGAGATAATTACTCAGAATCAATCACTGTCAGGATTATAGCAATAATCAAATTGGAGTTAGAAGCTGTTGATAATATCTCAGAGTCCAATTTCTCCTCATGATAAGGAGATCAAATCAATTCAGCAACTGAGAATTACATTAGAATTATTCTAAATATAGTTTGTATGCATCATTTTATGTTTTTTTGATCTTAGGTTTATGTTCACATTATTTGGAATAAATATATCCACACCAAACTTTTGACAGTATTTTAAAAATAAAACCAATAATTCTTAATTTATCTGAACAGTACTTTCATTACAAGAACTACAGAACTACCGCTCTCTTTCCATTTCCAGTACTGATTTATGATTCAAAAGGAAGACAACCAAATGGGTCCTGAATATTTCTCTTTGAGACCTGAGAGAACAATAAGAAAGAAATTTGCCTTTGATTTGCTAAATATGTCCATAAATTTTATAACCCAGTGTTACTAAATTTATAACACCTATGTGATTGTTTATTTTTCATTTCAAAATTACAATAAATATCCTCTTTTAAAATTATATGAAAGCATTTTATTTGGCTTTGAATTTACACTAAAGGGAAGATTTGGATTGTATTTTCCAACGAGAATAACAATTTGCAGGTAAACCAAGCTTTTCAGGAGAAAAATACTTAAACTTAGTAAACAGAACTGTATTAATGACATCACATTACTGAAATCAGGCTACAGAATCAGTTCCATTTTTTTCTCTACTGCATTTATAATTAATTACTTGCATTTTTTTATTGGATTCAGAAGTTATTTCTTTAGCTTCTTTATGTATTCTTTCAATGATTTTGCATTTTCCATTGTCCTATTCTTATATAAGAAACGAGTTAGCAATTAACTGCTGCATTATATATGGTCTTGAAAAGTCAAAGATATGTGGCCAATTGCAAATCTGCCTGAATATTGCTGGTTTACATTTTTGTCCAAGGACATTATTATTGGCAATTTTTCCAACCTTTACCTAAGTTAATCATTTTACTATACATTGTCTACTCAGCAGATGTAGCATGACATTTCTTTTCCACATAGGAAAGAGGAGATAAAAAAGGGCTGGGAAGGAAAAGGGGAAACAAACAAAATATATAGATGTTTCAAGAAAGAGGACAAAGGTAAAATATGTATTAGTAGAGAAGCTGATACATGTGACAGGAAGATTAATTCTAGTAAAAAGCAATAATTACCTACCTATCAAGTATATAAGCACAAAACATACCCATGTTGTGACAACATTTACAATCCTCTATGCAGTTGCTAGTAGGTGTAGTAGCCCCATTTTGCACGCTTTAAATCTTGTCATGCATCCACTCGGTATATTTTAACATTTTTAAAGAAATCATTTTATCAACCTAATTAAAAATGTAAATTAAAATCAAAAGAAAAAATCCTATTTCTATCAAACAAAATATTTGATTAAACTTAAAATGACCCTTTCCATTTTTATTGTCCAGAAAAAAAAGTTACACTCCTGATAGTACCTACAATTCGCTTCCACAAAAATTGTTAGCAAAAAATATATATAAAAACATATGTAAATGAATATATTACTATTACTGTTATTATTGCTATTACTACTACTATTAGCCTAGCTTTCATTTATATATAGTAAGACTTCTAAATAATACACATATCACTGCATGCCATACTTACATTGTTAAGGAACGTTAAAGTGGAAATAAATTACATTGCATTCACCTAATTTTGATGCTAGGTTATATGGGCAGAGAGACATAAATGGAGAAATAGCACTTCAATATAAAGAGATTTGGACTTTTAATATCTGCCTAGTTATAAGCCCTAGACCTATTTGAAAGTCTGAGATGATGGAAAGTGAGACGATAGAATAACTTAGACAAAAGTAGTTAGACTTTAAGCTTTCTAGCTTGTCTTCTGGCATTCATTAATTATTAGATCATATCACATTTATGAGAGAAATTTCATATCCCATATAAAACCATTACACATTTTTTCTCAAGGCAAGTAGATTTTCACAGACAGAAGGCTGAATGAATGCACAAACAGAAGATGAATTCTTAGGATTCTTTTAAAAAGTATGCTACTAAAAACTGCATATATAAACCTCCAAATTAAGTGTGAAACTACTGAGATGCTGAAGGCATGTATTTGCATTATGGACAACACTCAGACTCTCTGAGAGGAAATGTCTTTGGTTTCCTAATTTCTTTGGTGGCTAGCACAAGCCATATGCTAACAAAATTCCCAGCTGAAATCAATGAGTTTTATTGTAGACCTCATAAGAGCAAGAAAAGGCCCTTTGAGCCCTTGTGTCAGATCATTCTAACACAAGATCATGTGTCACACTCAGCAAAAACATAAGCAGAACCATGCGACCCAGGCACTTCTGCTGTATCATGGTGGCAGTGATTCTGAGTGCCACAGCTCTGGCATCTGTTCAAACAATTTTCTCAAAAAAGTTTGTGAGGTTTTGGTTGGTTTTTTTTTTTTTATAAATATCATGTTGGGATCTTCTGGATACAGAAATCAGATTCCAGGAAGATTGCTTGTATGTATAAACTATTCAGTCAGGACTTTAAAGTCTCCAAAACTCAGCAGATAGATTGAACAAAAATCAACAGTGTACAAGGCTACAAGGTACCCGAGTGGTTAGCAATACTGAGGCGTATGTGAAAGAGAAATATATTCCTTTCACTCCTTGGTACTAACATCCTACTACACTACTGTACCTGCTCAAATTGTGTGCCATCTAAAGTCACTGGAACATAGAAGATTTTGATCACAATTACAATGAATTGTGATACCTATTTTCACATGGTTTTCGCAAGTGTAAATGGATGTCTTAACTCATCACTGTGTCATCCTGATCTACTTGCTTTCCCTATTAACAGCGCCAAGGAGTCTTCAGCAGAGTGGATGCAGCCTGGTTGTGTGTCTCCATCTGTCATGGCTGTATACCAGGGTCTGAGCCCTGACCTAGCCGGCATTTTTCACCTGGAATGGAGCCACATTTTCTGAAAGTACAACTCCCTAGGTAGCTTGGAATCAACTCCAGATGACCACAGTCTCCCTGAGTCTACTATAAAGCAGCACACTATCAGGAGGCTCTATGTGTCTTCTTGTACTGCCTCCTCACTGGCATCTTACAAATCATAAAATTGAAGGAGGGCAAAGAATGATCAGAATCTGGTTTAACCCTGTTTCCTTTCCCGGGAGGTTCACTGAAGCACACCTTGTGAGGCAAGGAGGCAGCAGCACTGCTTAGCTCAGTGGGTCTAATTGCCTGCTCCAGGGAGTTAGGCTAAAACAGTATGATGAAAGTTATTCAATTCCCACATGCAAACTTTAAGTGTCATCATCTTGTGCCTTATTTCTCAGACAATCACCATTGCTACTGAGCAAAACCAGAAGTGCATCACATATTTAAAGCTACAGCACCCAAAATGCTAGTTTCCAAGATAAAAGTTGTTTCTGTGTACTTTTTTTTTATATGTGGCACTCCATCCATTTTTTATATCTTAGATGACACTGGGAAGATTTTATATCAGTTCAAGTGAAATAAACACCTCTCAGATGCCACTGTAGTTTTGAAATATAGCTTTACTCTATTAAGCCAGAGTGAAGTTGGAGCTTTATCCAAACTAGGAGCATTCTGAAGATAACAAGATGAGATATATCAAATATGTATATGGGTACATATTCTGAGAATTTACCAAGTAAATATTAATGAGGCATATATTCCTTCTCTCCTTGCCTTTAAAAATGTTATGTATGCCCTCCAAGTTACAGTAAAACACTGTAGTTATCTCACTACTTTGACTATTGCCCCACAAATCATAGCCCAGGACCCAGTTTCTGCAGTGGGTAGCACTTAATCAGGCAGCTGCTTTTGCTGACATCACGCTGCCCATAATGTGTGCGGTTACACATGGCTAAGTACAAATTGCAAAGGCAGGAGGGAAAGAACTGGCTCCACAGTCAGTGTTCCCTTAAAGCATTTATTTATTCCTTGAGTAGCAGAGCAGGTCAAAGAGAATTTCTCATAAACAGTTTGGTCTAGTTGTCTCCTCAAATTTGGATATAATAAATAAAAATGGTAAATTCATCCCCCTGTATATACTAAAAAAAAATGTTCGCTTCAGACAAATGCTGCTTCAGTAAGGCTCCAACATTCTCTTAGAGTTCACCTTTTCATTTTCTGTTAGACTGTACTTGACATTAGAAAACTATTCACAGTAGAAGTGTAATCTAATAAAGCAAAATAATTGCTCTAGTAACATCAAAACAAAACCTTTTTAATTAATTTCTGGGAAAAGGGCATTGAAATTGATGCAGAGGGTGTTGATTTTATTGCCTGCATGAACCTTTTCCCAGTGTAAAATTGTTTCAGTAGAGGACTTTCTCTAAGTTGTTAAAAAAAAGCTCCCTGGGAACAAAAGTACCACTAACTGTGTAGCTACCCCTAATCTAGGCTGAGGGTTGTATTTCAAATCCTGGTGATATGGTCTTCACTTATCACAGATTAAAATGGAAATAAAACCTTAGAACTGACAATCTTAAAATGTGTAACCCAGCAGCTCTGCCACACATATATTTGCATTTGCTTTTCTGTATCAATAACAATAAATACAAATAAACTCTCTGAACACTGGAAACACTGAATGGCTGGAGTGCATAAAGGTCAACACTGCGCACACAAGGTTCTGCATCCCTAACGCGGCATTCAAAAGACCCAATAAGGTTGCACAACCAAGATGTTTTTTAACACTGCCACATCTCAGTGAAAAAAAACCTCTGAGATGATTATTAACTTGAACACAGGATCGCTGCTTGTAGGCCCCGGGCTAGCTGGCATCTCATTTCCAAAGCAAGGGTATCTCTGCTCTTCACTCATCAGAATTCTTTTTCTGGGGTCTGCATGTTTGTGGTGTAGATACATCCTCTGCCAATTAGTTTTTCTTTGATTTTCAATACCTCAGTAGTTGCTACCCAGGAACTGAAAAGCCAGTCAGATTTGGCAATCTGCACATCTGTGATTGACACTTTCTTGCTTTAATCTTCTGTATGTAGGAATAAAACCAACTTTTAAAAGACACAGTAGGCTCTGAATGCAGTAGACCATCTGTGTAAGCCACAAGAGCTGCCAACAACAGAGTACCCCTCCTGTGCTCTGCTTTTTAAATAGGCTCCTTGGGGAATAGCAGCTGAGATTTACTGTGTCTCGAAGCAATCTAAGAATCAAGGAAATGGGATGCCCAGTGGTGTGATGGCAAATCCCTCAGGCTTTGGTGTTAGGTAGGATGGAGATGATGATGATGGTGACAGTACACTAATGAGGACAATGATGCTGTAGGCTGGACATCCTTAATTAGAGATGTCCAGCACACATAACTAGCTTGTCTTGTCTAATTTACTTTCTGATAGTTCATATGTGGGTATTCACTTTATCCTTCTCAGACTTTTTTGTCCCTAACCTTACCCAAACTCTTGAAAATCTGTATTAACTGTAATCGTAGCTCAAAATCGTTTCATGTCCATGTTTTCTACCAGCTTGGCCTTTGCTTCTCACAACAAAAATCTGCATAACTTTTGCAAGGTAAATTAAAATGTCTTTCAATTTCTAGTCAATTTGTGAAGTGTAAAACTCCTCTTTTTAAGCAAAACATTCTTTGGAGCTTGCAAATCTCTGAGCATAAGAAAACACATGATGCATTTGTAACATACCAAATTTGTAGTTTTACATGGATGGCGTGTAAACCTGAGAGAAATCCAGGAGTTCTGACAGAATCATACTAAGACAATAGAAACCTCAAATTTAAATTAGGAGATGCTATTCTGAGTGTATCAAAGCCAAATAAAATGTTTGTATGGACCCCTGCAAAGCAAAACTGCCAAGCTTTACATTATTTCAAGGCAATACAGTTTGCTGTAAAGACAATCACAGTTAATACTTTCAGGTTTCCAAAGCCCATATTACCGTATGTTAAAAGACATATTCATTCTCTCCAAATTGCTTTACACTTTCAAAGGACATGGAAGCATAATTTATACTAATAATGGCAAAATTATACTGTTTCTAACAGATGAAAGAAAATGTATTCTAAGGAGCAGCAGAAGAAAACACAAAGGCCCAACAAAGAAGCCTGTATGAGCCTGTTTGTGTTTCCATATATTTTTTGTCAGTGATGCTCTGGATCTCAGTGCCACTGTGGTACCATTAGCAAAACTACTATTTGCATCAGTAAAAAAAAGCAAGGCTCCTTCTGTTAGTAAACACTGGAGTGATTCTCAGTGCAAGTATGATAGGCAATATTGTGGGTATCTAATCTACCACTTCCCACTCAGAAGCTGTTTTCTTTATAGACAGGATATAATCTTGCATATTATTGCAAGGTTTTTTGTCATGATTAAGATTTGTGTAAAAGCCTTTTATTTAGCACTGTCAGCTCTAATAGGGGAAATGACTATTCAGCACATCTGACAGAAGTACCAAAGTGTCAGGTTTAAACACTGTGACAACCCTTTCACTTATGCACTGAATTGCAAATAAGGACTTGTATGTTTAAAGAAAAGTATTAAGCTTATATTATTTTCACGTTCCAAGTACATACGCAGCAAGACACCATGATACAAATTAAGGTCCCAGACCTAGAATGAGTTCAGCAAAGGTGAAGCAATCTTATTTCAGTTATGTCCTCATGAATCCCCTCATCAGAATTCATTGCTCAATCAGTAGTTTAACAGACAATTATTGTTTTTTCCTTTTTGGATTGGGGACAATTTTTTTCTTAGGTAAAATACAATGTCTGCTCCCTTCCCTCTTTGTTTTTCCTCAAGAAAACATTCATCATAGCTGAATATCTAAAAATATTGACTTTGTGTATTGTCAAAGTATACCTACTAGAATAAAAAGTGCAAATTTTGCCAAAACAATCAAGATATAAATCAACTAACGAATGACCTTAGATGTTAATATTCAAAATTTGGATATGCAAAATACTCCAGTTACCTCTGAATGTTACTTCCATACTAATATTTCTCTAATGGTCAAAATGCTTTGGAACTGTTGAGGTGCAGGACTCAAAATGATTCCTCAGTGGTATTGGCAACCTAGGCATTCTTCTCCTATATCCTCTAATGTATATGTACATATGAGTATGTTGTTAATTGCATGATCATCTCAGCTTTGTCCAATAGAGAATTATAGAATCATAAAATGGTTGGGGTTGGAAAGGACCTTAAGATCATCTAGTTTTAACCCTCCTCCATGGGCAATATCTTACTTACCATGTTACCTTTTAAATTTCTTTTTATTTTGTGGATCTAAAAATAGTTCTTTCAATCTCTGGTATTTATAAATTACCAGTACTCTGCCAATTAAACACAATTCAGGACAGGAACAGATACTAGCACTTTTTCATAGTTGCCTGAATCCTTCAATTTTCCCTCACAATTAAGTACCAGACCATGCTACTCTCTGTTTCAAAGGTTAATTAATCTATGTGTCTGATTGCCAGTGAAGAATATTATGCCTGTAACAGATGAGGACTGAGGGGAGGCAAAAACACAGAAGAGTAAACAAGGAATAAAGGCATTACTAAAAAAAACAAAAGATAATGCATGGAGATATTCAGACACATCCACATCTTAGTGGAATTGTTGGTTAGAATTGTAATTAACTATCCAGAGATGACAGGATGGAACAACTTTTTAGGACAACTTTGAATGAGTAACAAGAAATTACTTCACATGTTTTGTTAAAACAACTACTATATTGAGAAAGCATTTTCACTGAATCAAGACTAACAAAAAAAATCAACACAAAAAATGTCTGCTTTTTATATTAGAATTATTCCTGTCATATTACAAATACCTTCTATGAACTTACCGGCTTCATCAAGTTTGGAAGCTGTTTAGATTCCTCCAATGCTATGTAAGCTCTTCCAAATCTTCTTTTGTTGATTAGAAAACTATTTATATTTTCTGGCTTAAATTTATCCATTTTTACTCATTTAATTTTCTGTAAGTACTATTCTTCAATATTTATGCCTTTGAATTTATTTCCTGAATGTATTTATGAAAAATAATCATATCCTTCTCAACTTTCATTTTGCTAGGCTGAACAAACCAATTCCCATTAATCTCTTTATATTTGATAAGTCCTCCTTTCCTCTAGTTATCCAAGGAGTCCTCCTTTGCTCCTGTTCCAGTCTCAAAGGATTTTCTTCATTTGTTTTAAACACAGATTGCTTAACACAGTATTACTGTATTCTAAATATGCTCCGATTAATAGCCTTGTAAAGCAGCTGGAATATCATTTCTCCTGAAAACTTCTCACATTATGTATTGCAAAACTGCCACTTTTTTCCCATGGCTAGTATTTGACCATCATTTTGCTCATTTAGGTTTGCTCTTCTTCCATCATATTAAATTGATGAACCACTTCTGCTGAAAACAAATGTTATGCTATCCATTCTGACATACGTGATCTTGGACTCAGTGTGGTCTATCTCATTGCTATCACGCTTGAACATATATGATACAGTGGTCTTGTCATTCCCCAAACTGATAGTAAGGCTTGGATTGGTATCACCTCTACTTTTCTACTTCACCAAGCTCATTAATCAAAATATTAAACAGAGTTTATAAAAAAACCAGCACCCAAACTAAATAACAAACTCTAGAAAATATTTTCATTCAGTTAAAGTAAAGTAAATTCTGGGCATACTCCATGTTCAAATTCTTTGGTTCTTTTCCTCAGTACACAACATTGACAAGTTTCTTCTGTTTCTCAGGCTTTTCTCTTTCCCACAGATCTACTTTTCTACAATTTACATGTTAAGAACTACTGAAGCAGCTCTGGATTGTACATTCTCAGCCTTTTTTCTATGATCTGTTCTCAACAAGCCCTCATTAATTATAAAAAAACCCATAATCAATTGCTTAAAATTTCGATCCTCGTTAATGATTTTTTAGAAGAATTTGCTACCTGTCTCCACCAAAAATTTGAGCCTATGATGGGAAGAAAGAACTCTAAAGGACAAGATGGTAGGAAAAAAAAAAGTGTAAAAGATATAGAAATGTGGCCAGGACATGATGGAAAAAAAAAAAAAAAGAAAAAAAAAAAAAAGAAAAAAAAAGAAGAAAAATTCAGGCTAGTACAATTAGATGGGGATAAAATAACATAAACCATAAATTTTGCAGACCGAAAGAAATCTAGACAGTTAAGGCAGGAGTGATAGTGGAAAGCAATTTAGACAGCTGTATGAAATACGGCAGCAAAAGCAAGCCAATGCAATTTCAGTGTGTCTATGCATTGAAATCATGAAATAGTGCAGCACTCTATCATCTGGAAAAAGGAAAAGTAACTCAAGAATTTAAGGATATTTCTATTGTGCATCTTATACAAGGAAAAGTGATTGTATCTTATACTCCAACAAGCACAGTATCTCCTTCCAAGCCATATCTAGGAAATGGCTGGCTCTGACTGCATTCAGTTGTCTAAATGACAACTGACTTTGTTGAAATATGATTTTTAGGTGCACAATATGAATTCCGTGCTGGCTGCAATATTTCTGGATGCAGTATTCACAACTGGAGAAACTGAAGAAAAGTGTAGTGCCTAGATTCAGTCCTTACTAAACTTCCTGTTTGTGTTAAAACGCTAAAACAAGTCAAGACCATTTCTCTCCCTGGGCTTCTGAAGTCAGCTCGGGAAGGCATTATCTACCTCAGACCTACAGACAGTATAATTTAGCATCAGATCAATCCATGCCAGCCCTGACATACAAAAGTCAGGCTAATTTCAGTATATTTGGATTAGTTCTCCTTTTTATTTCCTATTATTCCACAGCATTACCATCTGTATTGACCTTTGAAAACCAACATTTCTCTAGTACCTCACCACTACTCAGCCCTCCTCATCACAAATTGTCACCTTGACTGGTCAGTTTTAAACAGTAAGCACAGTTTATGTAAAGTTTTAAAGAATTTATTGCTCTCATGTAGCAGAAAGCTAGCCTTTTTGGTATGCACAAGGGAGTGAGGTTTAACACTTTACTAAAAAAGCTGACAGTGCTGAACACAGAATCATTAGTATTCCCTAAGAAAGCAATGCAATGCTGTGTAACCCCAAAATCCTCCTCTCAGCCTCTCATCTCTTTTCCCATTTAGTTCTGAATGACTATCCTTGCTTTCCTGACTGCAGAATCTCTCAGCAGTTTGTTAGCTGAGCCACATAAAACAGCAAATATGGCAAACACAGAGTGACGGTAGCAGAGCACTAATACCATTTATCAGGTACTTGTAAATCATTCTGTAAATACCTGCCACTGGTTTTCTCTCCGCGTTCTCTGTTTCAAGGAGACCCATGCTTACAAGGCCATTTCAGCAGGGAAATGCCTAGAGCTCTGATCCAAGTTACATATGAAATTTAAACATATCCCAGGGTAGCAAACAGTGAGATACCACGCTGCTCCAAACACTGCAGTGCTGAACCCTTCTCAGTAAGATTTCACTGTGTACTGTGCTAGACATGAAATGTTTTATGAAATAGACTTGATAATTGCAACTTGGCTAGCAAACTTTAATGAGAGAGATAGCATATGCTGAATCTAGGAGAAAATATATCTATATATGCCAAATCTAGGAAAAAATATATCTAGCATCAACATACAGTTAGGAGAAATGCTTTGGGTTTCATCATTTAATGGATTCAACTGGCCTTTTTTGAGATCTGAAAAGGAGATTTTGGGTTTGGTTTGAATCCTGAGTAAGAATGTGAATGGAGCTTTTCTTTCAGATAATAGGTATCATAGGACATATGTATTTGTTGGCCTTTATTTGCAAATCCTAAAATAATTCCTGGGTACATGTATTTTTACCTTTGGAACTGAGGTCTTCTGTATCAGTCTTCTGCTTATGAATTTAGTGTAGCTAAGGCACCACATTTCTCTGTTCTTTATCTCCCTCCTCTATCATTTCTGTCATTAGCAAATTTTAGTCAAATTTTAGTCAAATTTGTGCAAAATGCACAATGTATTTATTTCAATAACTATCTTCCTCTAACTGTGCCTACATGCTTGGTTTCCAAATCAGTCTTGAGTGAGATGTTCTGTGAATTTTAATTACTAAAATCATATTCATATCTATGTGCAAACTCTGCCTCTAAATTTATATCCAAGTCAATCTTAAGCCCACCTCTTTTAAGGGTTAAATTTCAGCTGCTGTACTAGAATCTATAGATGTTTGAGTTCACATATTACTGAAGGATTTGATAGACAGAGAGATACAAAGGTTTAGTAACTTAAATCATCATCTGACCTCTACTTGGGTTTTGATTCCCACATCAACTATGTCTATAATCTTTAAAACAAACATGGATTACCGCAAGCTTGAATGAAAATTGATATTATAGTCTATATTGTCAGTGGAACTATTTCACCAGCTCATTTGGTTTCAAGAAGTCTGATCACATTAAGCACATCCCTTGTTTGTCTTAATGCAAAGTCAACAGAATTTTACCTTAGAAGTTAATATTTATAGCTATTTGTCCAAGTGAAATAAACTGAGTAATATCTTTATACTTTCCTATGCTATGAATCAACTGCATTTATTATACAACAAGTAGTTCTCATGCAGGTGGTTGCTTTGCATTAATCTCTAAAAAATTTAGTGTTCATCCTGCTAGGAAAATGAAACATTACTGGACAACACATTCCTTGTATTCCTTATATTTCTACGCATAGCCATGTGAATTTGGGTAGAGATTGTATTTTACCCTCTATACCTACAAGATGGGAGCAACAAAAAAATTTCCTACATGATCGTCAGGTTTGCAAAACAAAGATTCAGCTATCTCTGAGGTCGTAATGTAAAGCATAGCTTTGACGGGCAAATGAGATGTAAATATTTTAAGGTACATTTCCTATAATGAGCGTGATGAAAGAGTGATTATACTCTCATCCTAATGATGCAAAGGCAGGAGTCAGAGACTTATTCTGTTTTCACTGCCAAACCTGAATGCTAAATGAATACCTAATCATTTAGAGTGGCTTGCAAGTATTAGACTTGTCCCTCTCCTCTCCACTGCTGTTTCTGTGGAACTTGGTGGTGTTGTGGAACTTGGAACCCTCACTAAAGATCTGCAGATTAAAATGTATTATTACTTGTTTTTCTGTATATACAAAGAATATTTCAAGCCAATCCAAAGACAAAAACTGTACTACTATTTTTAGGATAAATTCTGCTACCAAAGAGGTGATGTCATTGATTCTGGTTAGAAGAAATGCCAGAAATAACATGTACAGTAGGGAGTTCTGGATCTGATTCTTTGGTTTCTAGACTCTTCAGCACCAAAAGAGATTATTCTGGAGGGAATGTAACTATTTACATAAACTACATTCAACTGTTAACAATGTAATAACATGATTAAAAAGAACACAAGTCATTGCTTTTTGAATATATTCTATATTAAAATTTGTAAAGTCATTAAATTCACCTCTGTGATTTAATTTTATTTCTAAAGGCTTCAAAATATTTGATATTAAAAAAATATAATATTAGTTTCAAACCTACTTTCACTCTCCTATCACTATTAGGTGATGATTTTACCCACCCTTAAATCAGAGATTATATCTGCAGAAGTCACCCATGATTAAAGCACCATCATTTTATCATCCTTTTAAGACATATTTACTGTTTTCAGGGTCTGTGAATTTTTAATATTCCTGTAGTGAAGCAACATATTGCCTTAATTAAAATAAGTCACATTGATTTATGAATCTCTGACTGAAATTTGTCAAATAGTGATTAAGGTGTAATAGAAAGATGCAATCATAGTTACCAGGATTTCAGCAGTTGTCTCACAGTGAGAATCTCTTGACCTTACAACTCATTTACTCTTCAGCTTGGCCTGGTAATCTCCAGAAGGAAATGATGTGGAACACATGAGGATTCAGGTCAAAACCTTGCTAGAATCAGTGTGAAAGAGCAAAAGATTATTAAGACTCTCAATAAATTATGACTGAAAATTATTTCAAGGAAAAATTATGCTACGATGCAAAAGAAACAGTCATAAAAATCATTAAATAATATGCCTTCATCCCACTGAAACCTTACCAAACCTGAGGTTTATTGACAGTGTGCAAAATACCTGCTTAGGAAAAGATTGATTTTTAATATTATAATGTAAATATCTGTGTTTTCAAAAGCTTCTTGGTATTTGTGGTAAGAGATGTCAAGAAACACATACACAGTTCTATTATGTATATTTTTTTTTTTTCCTAATTGCTCCACTACTTACATTGATAAAGTCTTGCAGTAATGATATGCAAAAATATTTGGACAAGAAACAGAGTCAGGGTTTTTTGTTTACAAACACCAAATTCTGTCTTGAAACACCATAAAATTCCCTTCATGTACACATTGTGATACTGTGCTCATTTATTCTTATTGCATAAGAGTACCAATACCAAGTTTGTACAGAAACTGGAGGCAGTATGTTCAAAAAGCTTTTTCCAGTCTAAAATTGTAACTGATAGTATCTGAAGAAATTGCACTCTTTTGCAGGTTGCAATTGGGTGTTTTTACTTTATGCATGTCTGCAATTACTTCTTACCTGGGAGTGGTTAAGGTGTTTAGCATCATCCTCTTATTTTCTCATTGCTTAGCTTTTGCCTTGCATCCAAACTTTATCTAAATCCTCCCACTTTGGGGAATAATAGACACACAGACCTATCACATCTGTCTTACTGCTATTCCACATCCCTAACCCTGATGCTAAGCTCCTTGCCACTCTCCAGATTTCCACAACTTTTCCACTACACAAAGAATGCCTGTTCTACTTATATTGACTGTAAATCAATAATCTAGCTATGGCTTACCAGTCTCTTCCTCTACTTACTGACTAGTGATGGCACACCCTTTTCAATACCAAGATCTCGATCTTTCCTGAGGAATTGAAAGTCTAGTAAAATTTCAACTGGCAGTTATGCTTTGATTTGTTAATTGTATATCTCAGCCTGACACCCTGACTATATGAAAAAAGGACTTTCAGTGGCCCTTTGGCTTCATCATGTTCTTAAAGACTAGAAATGTGGCTGTCCTATTCAACACCAACGCAGAAGGTTATCTTCAACAGAGAATGTCCTTTCTGCTTCTAAGACATTTTCTGATGAAAGGTGAAGGGCTACAAAACATCAGTCACACTTATTCACACAGGTAAATACAGATATAAAGCAAGTGACTTAAGCAATCATGTGAAAACCTGGAAAAATCAGTCACTTTAAAGACAAGATCTCCATAAAATGAAGCAAAAAACAAGTAAGCAATATGTGCAAAAATACTACAGGGTGATTACAAAAGTAGGGCATGGCAGAAAAGTATGTTTTCTCAGTAGTAAATATGCTGTAATTTCGCTGTTACTACTAGGTACTTAACAGAGAGAGCAAGGAGAGAAATTCTCATCTAGTGAGGGCTACATCTTTGTAATAAACACAAATACAAAACCGTACTTTAGGATCAGTTAGCAGATGCTACTTTTACATTTCTAGTGACACAAACGCCACCTTGGGAAGTCAGTAAAATGTTTGCATCTATATTTATTACACTTGGTGCAATCTTCAAAAATAATCTCATGACGTTATAAATGCTATTAAGAGATTCTTTCCCAAATTACTTGCCGTTGCACAGGAAACCACCAGATGGCGACTAGAAATGCAGCTCTTCATCATTTCCTGAGCTTGAATACTGTTCTGTTCATCTGTCTTCAGGTCTCGCTTCCGGGTGGCCTCAAAGGGCAGACAGCTTAGAGTTGATGAAAAGAAAGCATTTATCACCTTCTGCAGTTTACACTTGCTTGCCAGCCAAAACTGTAAAACAGTTGCAAGCAAGTTAAACATGCATACATCTGTTCATAATATACTCTGCTATGAAATTAATTCTAGAAGTTCTCCTCTGCCCTCACCCTAGCAACATGTCCAGTCTCTGAGTTTTTCAGAGATAAATCTACTATTTTACTCTTGAAATTCTAGGGCATCTCACAGCACAGTGTCTGGGAGCAAGATATATTATAACAGGGAGCTGGAGCCCAACTGATATGAGAGATAAAGTACCTTAGCAGCAGAAGAAAATCAAAGTA
>JANHGB010007534.1:27127-38563 GCA_026283785.1 Coracopsis vasa
AGATAAAGTACATTACCAGCAGAAGAAAAACAAAGCAATAAAGGGAAAAAGGCTCATGACAGAAGTAAGAAAGTTTTTCTACTGTTATAATAATGTACATATTTATTACACTGTCTCGGTCTTGCTTTTAGTCACAAAACAATAATTGTGTATCAAATGAATGAGTTTTCTTGTTGCCGTTGTGCCAGCTTAACTGGGTTTATAATTTTCTTTGTTACATCTGCTTCATTAATTTGTTTTAAATGACCTGAGAAACTACTGGGATAAAATTTTACTTCTAGCAATATTTTACTGCTAAATAAGTTATGTGGACAGTAATTATAAGTGGATATTCAGTCTGCAGTTGTCTTCCCATGTACATGTTATAGTCTACTCTTTCAGATGCAAAAGCTAATTACCTACCATCTGCTGTTCTCAAATCCTCTAGACTAGCTCTGCAGCTTCTGTGGCTAGTGACACGTATATTCACTTATGTTTCTTTAAGCTCCCTGGGTCTTTCTCAGAAGAATGTTTTCCATACTTGCATTCTGTGCATTGAGTATTTGGACATGCAAACAATTGGTTAGAAAACCAAATGAACCTTTAAGCTCAGCCTTTTCAGTTTATATGAAGTAAAGTAAAGCAGATATATGGATGGGAGTCTTTTGATGTATTCAGGAGCTAATCTTTCTTCTTTCCCTTTGTGACACTTAACTCTTTAGAGTGCTCTCAGCTCAGAGAATTGATTCATACCTAAATCTTAAGGTACAGAAAATGCTGTCCCATACTGGAAGGTGTGCTAAACAGGTAAATGTCAGGGACAGCACTGGAATTAAATTGCTTCCAGGAAATATCATGGTATTGCTATTAGTTCTCAGTACTCCTCTAGGCACTTCAGCACACACCACTCTTCCAGCCAACTCCACATGAGATGTGTAGAGGTCTCAGGGAACAAAGTAATTTCCCACTGTCTTCAAGCATCCTTGTGCAGCAGCAATATGGTTCTCCTCAGATCCTCAGAGCAGTAGGTCACGTTCCTTATGGCTACCATAGTAAGAGAAGAGATGGTAGACAAAAATGCAATGCTTCTTACTTTTAAGACCAGTCTAGCTCTCAGTGTTCTGCAAGTGTTTACTACTATGTACCTAGATATATTCAGTTGTCTGGATTTAATGCTGAACATCCTGTATTCCATAATATATGAAAATTATAGTATACTATAATACATACAAGTATAGAGTATTTGTGTACATGATATATTCTATAATATATTAATATTATAAGCTTTGTCTTATCCCAGAATATTCATTCATTTGGCCCCAATGACAAAAAAGTGTCATAAGTGCAAAATTTTATTTCTAATTTCTATAGGTTACATGCAATGCATATTCTCCATTACAACTTAATTGGATTTGAGCTCTTTAACTTTAAGCACTAATACAAGACTAAATATACCAGTCTTTGATGTGAGCTATTGCTCCATAAATGCAATAGAAATGTACTAGGAAATACAAAGGAAAAAAAAGAAATATGAATATCTGTATTCTTCAGGGCTCCTGTTGAAAATCCTGTTACGTGTGCATGTTCTGCCAATTAGATTTCACTTACTGTAGGTTTCATTTCATAAATTAAGTAGAAAGTGTGGGTGAAAATATTTTTTCTACATCACCTATTTCATTCAAAACAAGAGCATAGTCCAACTTTAATTTTACGTGTCTAATAGATGTGAATTCTGAATAAAAAGTAAAATAAGGAGCATTAGAAATAATGTTTCTTACACTGTTAACCAATAAACCAAAAAACCTATCAAAAATTCCCCTTGAGCATGGCCCTCTACAGGTCTATTAGCCAGTCACCCAGCTTTAAGCTGAACTACTAACTCTGAAAATCTTCTTTTTTGTTGAGGTATGAGACCTAAAGACAGCAGTGAGAAGGAGCATAAACTTCTGAAACCGGCTTTCTTCCTCTAACCCACTATTCTAGGGAAAAGTCCATCATTTTCACCAGCATAAAATGCTGTATAGACTAGGCAAGCTTCTAAGACCTCCTTTCTTTGTAACATTAGATCAGAGAGATAGAAAATAATAAATTTAAAATAAAATACCTCCATTAATGATGGAATCAAGCTACTTAACCAAAATACCTAGCTATTTTTTAAAACTAGAAACATACCCTGATGCTGAGTTTAGAGACTCAAAAAATAAAAGGAGGAGGTGATAAGGAGGAAATATATCATTTCGGTGTTGTTCTTTCTAATCTAACTTTTTTCTGAGCTCGGCAACTGAAAAGATGACAATTTCAAAGCCACACATTCTCCCACTTAAAATACTGCCCTTCAAAATAAGCAAAGTGACATCAACCACCATATGTCATAAATTTCAGTATCCACTAATCTTTCAGAAGTATCAATGCTTGGTGTGATGCAAGCAAAATATTTTAATAAATATTTCAGTTATACTTACCCCAAAAGCAAAGAAGACACATTATGAAATTTGTGTAACTAAACAAAAAATTCATTTAAAAATATGTATGGAAAAAGAGGATTTTGCTGATTGGGCCTACTTGTTCAACCAGATTTTAACTTTAAGGGTAACTATGAGCTCAGTTTTGTATCTCAAATTTTGGAGGATTTTTTATTGTTAATTTCCATGCTTACTTACATTATTTATAGGAACTGGGTTTGTCTGAGAGAAGCTGCAGTCCCACGTTATATGAAGGCAAAGACACAGAGTTTCTTTCCCTAAATTGACATATTTCACAATCATAGAATCGCAGAATGGTTAGGATTGGAAAGGACCTAAGATCATCTAGTTATAAGCCCTTGCCGTGAGCAGGGAAGTCTCACATTACACCATGTCATCCAAGGCACTGTCCAACCTGGCCTTGAGCGCTGCCAGGGATGGGGCATTCACCACTTCTTTGGGCAGCCTGTTCCAGTGCCTCACCACTTTCACAGTAAAGAACTTCTTCCTTATATCTTATCTAAAGTTTCCATGATTAAGTTTAAACCCATTTTCCCTTGTCCTATCTCTACAGTCCCTAATGAAGAGTCCCTCCCCAGCATCTTTACAGGCCCCCTTCAGATACTGGAAGGCTGCTATGAGGTGTCCACGCAGCCTTCTCTTCTCCAGACTGAACAGCCCAAACTTTCTCAGCCTGTCTTCATACAGGAGGTGCTCCAGTCCCCTGATCATCCTTGTGGCCCTCCTCTGAACTTGTTCCAACAGTTCCATGTCCTTTTTATGTTGAGGACAGCATAACTGTACACAATGCTCCAAGTGAATACTGATTGTGGGAGGCACCACTTGATTTTCTTTCCAGTTTCTGCAGCTGGGGGTGGTCCAGTTACTGTGTCTTAGCTCCTTGTTTGAGCCTTGCTGCAAACACTTGCACCGTAGAAGAGACCGATGCAGTGGAATGGGGTTGAACAGTGTGCCCATGTGGTGCCTTGCCCCCTGCCTGTGGGAGCTTAGTGTGCCTGCAGTGGGTCGAACCTGAGGTCTGCTCTGCTTGGAGCTGATGTGGGCCCCCCCTCAAGAGGACATAGACATGTCTCCCTGGTACCATAGAGAAAGAGCAGGTTATAGTCACGATTTGTGGTGTAAAGAGGAACTGAAAACTTGAGGTCAGGCTCTCAGTGGGAGCTGATCAGAAATGACGGAAGCAAGTTTCAGTTGGAATTTGCCATTTTATTGAAATGAATTGTTCCCATTGGGTGGTTTGACCTGCATAAAGCTGACCGAATTTGGGTAGGAATCTTAAAAACAGATACCTGATGAGGAGAAGAAGATACCTGATGGGTCAGCAGTCAGCCAAGTTATTAACCTCCTCTCAGCTTGCTTTGCCTCAGCAGCTTGCCAGCTACCTTATTGTTGATGTTCCGTTTCAGACAGACATTCTCATGGCCAACTGGGAGATCAAAGCTGTGGGTTTTTTTTCCCAGAACTTTTCCATGTGGATGCTGATAGTTCAGGCAGATTTCTGTGTCCTGCTCTGCTGTGCTTAGTTTTTATTGCAAAGTTCTATATGCTTCATGTTACTGATGATCTTCTGGTTGGAATTATTTTTTCGTAGGTTTGTTTGGGACTCTGTTATCGATGTAGCAGATTTTTTGTGTATTAATTGGAATGGTTTTACTTTGTAAAAAAATTTGTCTTTCAGTAATGATAATTTATTTTAATGCATGGCCTAAAGTGGAAAAGGTCTGTAGGTTTGGACATTCCTGCTATAGATGCATTTCTTTGTTGGTACAGCCTTTTCTAGCTCAGCAAGTGAAATCGTGTCACTGCCTACATGGCTAAATAGTGCTGGAAAGCAACCACAGGAGGAAAGTGCTTGATTGTGTGTTTGATGTAAATAGTTTGCTCAAGGAGTAAGGCTTTTCTTGCTATGGAAATTCAGCAGCATAACTTACTAATGTAGCAGTAAGAGTTTTTCTAAATATGCCAGTAAACAGAACTTTACCAACATAAAAAGGCAGGGAAAGATCCTGATAATGCTTTTTCCAGAAGAAAAAAATAATCTGCCAGTGGCATCTAAACACCACTTTTTCCCAGTTAATTTTAATGGAAGACCTGTTTAGAAAGTGAAGCAACTAAGGGGTGTCTTCAGGATTTCATTCATATGCATTCGGCTAATGCTGATGGGAAGTTGTTATCTGCTGAAGTGCCATTTCAGTGCTTGTGTCTAGGGACAGGTGTATGTTGCTTGTGACTTGATTCTTCTCTAGCTCCCTCCTCCAAGTTGTTGTTAACAAAGGTAGTTTTCCGTCTCCCTACATGCCCTGCAATATCCTGTGAGATGGGAAAATGTATGAAGTATGGAAATACTCAATGCTTCTGTCTCTGGAAAGGATTTATCCAGCAATCACAGTTTAGTTTTTGTTTTGTTTCGGTAGAGTTGTAGAAAGCTGGTCCTAATGATCTAAGGCAGTGCTTTACTAAATTTCCCTCTGTCCTGGATACTATTACTAGTCCAAAAGAGTTACAGAAGCTGAAAGGACAAAACCACAAGCAGTGTGTGGTACTGTGGTACATGCATGAGATTTTTAACCAGCTCCGCAACCTCTTCCAGACTGGGGGGTTCCCCCAAGGGTTTGGTTTTTTTTCAGGCTTTACTGTTTGTGTAGAGGTCACATCTTACTTTGAGTTTAGATGCAGTAATTTCTAGAAACATTTTGGGATTTTTGCATAACCTAGATAGAAAGTATATCAGCAAAGCCGCTTACTAAGATTAAAGAACCAGTTCTAAACTTGTCACTTAGGAGTGAGGAGTAAGTAGTACCAAGGTTGTGGCTCAAACAGGAATGTCATCACAATCCAAAGTTTAACTTTCAAATATCTTAGTCAACAGAAAGCGTGTTGTAATTTGAAAGCTGGTATATCTCTTCAAGGCTGAGAGTAGAGCTTCCTTTGAAATCAGGTCCTTGAGAAGTTTTGAGGTATGCCCCTTCCCGTTCCAAATTACCCAGTACTGCAATTTGAGTTAGAAGCACAGTAGATGGAGAGGGTCATTTTGCTGGGTTTAGTGTGGAAGTTAATAACAGTTGGTAGCCGATAGTAAGATGAAGCTGCAAGTCAAGTTAAAAACAAAGAAACAACCCAAAAACTTACTGGGGTGGGTTGTTTGGGTTGTTTTGGTTTTTGTTTTTTGGTGGTTTTTTCCTTGTTTGTTTGTTTGGGTTTTTTTCCCCCTTTATAAAGCAAGGATTTTAATTTCTATAATTTCTTCACTGTTGCCGGGTTAATATCAGTTTTCAGGCCTCTTCACTGCTCTTGACATGTCCCTGCCCTTATCAGCTGCTCTGCTTTGCAGGCTTTCCTGCCTGGATAACCTGTTGCATTACAACCACCTGAAAATGAAAGAGCATGAGTTACTGTGCGTCCATGAGCTGGGCAGTTAGTATGTCACGTGCTCCCTCTTCCTTTTCCCCACTTGCAAAGTTAAGTATCATCTTGAAGCCATCACTTTTTTATGTTTTTCTCCTAGTGTTTACCTGAGCTCACATCTTGGGAAAGGGCTTTGGGAGTGTAAAACGTGGGTTTGTGGTAGTAACTGATTGCACTGGCACCTCTTTTGCAAATGAGGAAGCAACATCATTGTTAATGGCTCCTCATCCCTGTTCAGTTGCATGCTGGTCCCTCCTTGTGCTGAGCAATCTTGCCTGGAGTCATCAGACCCAAGGGAAAAGTCACTAAAAGGGCCCAAATACTCTTGAGGGCTTCTGGCAGGTGATATGCCTATGAAGGCATGGGTTTGTGTGTGTAGAAAGTCTGTTTTTCCTTGTTCCTTTCCTGTCTTTTTGAAAGTGTTTTGAAATAGTAGCAATTATTTAAGGGTTGGATGGGCTTAAACGAACTCGTGCGCTAACAGGATGCTCTGCAGAGGAGCGTTATAATTCTGCCCATATTGTCTTGAGGCGCAGCTTTCATAGTCCGGAGTTCTGTTGGGGAAGAATAATTTCTGTGCTGGTAGCAGAAACCTTGGTCCCGTCAGCATCCATATTTAGTTATTGGAACAAATGAAAGCTTGGTGTTCTTGCCCTTTAGATGTTCTTACAATTTCCAAATCTGTTTCTCTAGTGAATATGTTTTTCAGTGACATTTAGTGGCATGAAGTCATTGATAAATACATGTGCAAGTGGTAGCTGGAGCCATTGTGGTTGAGTCTACTGCTTTATAGTCTTGTTCTCAGGTTACTTGCATGGTTGTATCCTAAAAGGAACTAAAAAGTGCACTGTGCCTGATGGATGTTGTTCTGCTTTATGTTTAATGGAAGAATGGACTTCGGACAGTTGTTCTACTTTGGAAGGGGTTACTTTCATTTGATGAAGGCTATGGAGCATCTCCTATGATTAGGGAAAAGATAGTTTGGAAAGCAGAATGTTTACATCTGTAAAGGATGGGTTTTGTTTGTTTGTTTTCTTCTGGGATTTAAACTGAAGAATCTTTAAACTGTTTTAAGGTATGGTTGTATGGGGCTTTTGAATCCCATGATAGAATTGTATGTCTTCTGAGCCAGTGTACTTGGTCAGCTCTGCTTAGACTATTCTTTTAATATTTAGTGTGATTTTATTTTCACGTAACATCTCCTTCCACCTTTTTACCTGCTGTGTCATTGTTGTGCACAGGTCCAAAGGCTGTCAGCACTTGCTGCCTCCGGATTTTCTAACTTGTTATTGCAGATTAGAGACTTGAAACTTTATTTTTTTTTTCTTTTAACTTACAGATTTTGTGACATTTTTCTCAATGAGGGTCTGGGCTCCAGTGTGTCAGTCTTAAGCTTATGTACAATAGGCCTCCTTTTATTAATTATTTTTTATATATAATTTTTAAGTAATCCACACGCTGCAGGTTTATGCCTTCTCTTGAGGATGCTCTGTGCCATCCCTGTGAGGGGGAAAACACCAATACGAATCCCAGAGTCTGGCTAGGATTTTAGAAATGCTTATGCCAGGACTGATGTCATCGTCACCTTGTGAGGACCCAAAACTAGAATATTTTTGGATGTTGTGGGTCAGAACTGGTGGTGTAGATCCTGCTATTCTCAAACACTTCTAAAATAGCCTGTGCAAACACTCTCTGTCTATCATTCTGCTTTTGTGTTAAGAGGAAGTAGCAGACAGTAGCATACATCTAATTCAGTCCTATTGCAGAGAGAAGTTTTGCAGATCAAACACAAGTTATTTTCAGTCCTTAGCTTGCAGTTGGGGTTTTTGAGTTGAAATTGCAATCAGTGAGGTTAGGAAAGTATTTGCTCTCTTAAGTGATGCAACATACTGTTGCTGATAAGGATATTGGTAGTAAATAACCTCCTAGGTAAAGATCTTTGCTGCACTTTTTGGAAGCTGAATTATATTTTTTAGCAGTTGTGCTGTCCAAGTGCTGCTGAATCTTGAAATCTTGTGTTTGTAAGTGTATTGCAGATAAAATTGGCACTGCAGTCTTCAAAACAGAATGTATGAGCTGATGCAGTCTGTTCTGGAGATTAATGCCAAACATATTCTTAAGACAGCAGAATCCTGACCTATGTTAGGACTAGTTCAGTTAGGAAAGGCTGAGAAAAGTAGTAGGAGTCCTGAATATCTGTTAAAGGCAGGTTGTGGGGCAGGGCACTTCACTCTTTTTATAGCATTCTTGCCAGGAAGAAAAAAAAACCCAACAAAACCACCCAACAAAAGATGCTTAAGAAAATAGAAGTTAAACAAGCCTTAGAAGAGCGCGGCCCTAAAGCAGTTGCTGATATATAACAACTGAAAATGGAATAGCTGGAGGATACCCTTTGGCACTTCTTCTGCCTTCAGCCCCATGGTAGTTACGGTTACCTTGCTTTAAGAAATGATTCATGAACTGAACGGTAGAGGAATTTAGTCTATGTATCAGTACAATAATGTGGCATATCCATGCCCAACTATAGTGCTCTGTTTCTCAGTGCAGAATAGCATTTCTTAAGTCTGAAAGAGAATCTGCAAGTGAATTCACAGATTTTTATCGTTTGCATTATACGGAATTAACACCACTACCTGTGACTCCAGGAGGAGTTGGTTTATTTACCTTTTCAAACTGCGATTGCTGCTAGAAGAATATATTTATTTATTTATTTATTAAAGCTCTTTTGAAATAAACTAGCATTTAAAATAAAGTTATTTATCAAACAGTTGCAGGCATTTTCACTGCTTCTTCTTCAACTGCTTAAGAATACAGAGTACCTTTGTAAGCATACAGTCATTTTGAAAGCAATTAAGAATGTGCTGCTTGGCTGGGACTTACGGGTACCTGTGTCTTTGTTTTGTTTTGTTGTTTTTGCTGTCCATTTGGAAATCTGTCAGTGAAATGTCTTTGCAGATGCTGAGGGTTGACTGTTAACAGTGAACGAGGTGAGTTGTTGGAAGGATGAACAAAATGGGTTAGAACAAAACATATGCTCTGCTTTGCCAGAGGTGAGCATATACTGTCTATCTGAAGTGCTAGAAAGGATAGCTTTTAAATAATACATGTTTTTTAAAAATATTTATAATATGTCTTCTGATGTTGGCCTGTTCCTTTCCTGCCTCTCATTATCTGGTAGGGAACTGCATCTCTGATGTTAAGACTAGGATCATATATCTATTGCTGAGGCAGGTAGTGGGTGAATAAACTTATTCACGGAAGAGTGTTACCTTAGCTAAAGATGTGGGGTAAGTACAAGAATTGTACCTCGAGATACCTTCGTTCAGCCACAGTTCCTGTTACATGCGTGAAGTAAATATCCTAGCAGGGGATGGGCCTTAAGGTAGTAATGTCACTTAAAGGGTCTTTGAACTGTATTCTGTGAGCCATTCATGTGTGATTAGCAGCTTGAAGGGAACTGGGGAAAAATATGAAATAGTAGGAAACTGAAGGATGATGAAGAACAAATGGAAGGACTCTAGGATTTGATGGCTGGGTAGCATGTGAAGAAAGATTCATTGAGCTTTTCTAAAGCTCCTCTGGCTTTAACCCTGTGGAGGTAATCTTGGAGATGTTGCCCATGTGAGGAGACTAGCAAGAGATTACAATGGTGACGTGCTTGCTTGGAGAGGACTGGAGCACAGAGAAAAGCTAGAGAAAAGGTTGAGGCAAGCTTTGCTGGTATTTGCTGGTATTCAAAGCTGGTATGCTTTGAAGTATTTGTCAGGAAGTGCAGTGCCATGATTGCTGGACTGAAACAAAAGTTTCTGAAGAGATGCTAAAGGCTGAGAAGGCAAATGATGCTCTCTCCTGTGGAGTCCTAGAGCGGCAGGTGCCATCAAGAGATGATGGTAGACTTTAGGAGAAGCGATAGACATGGAGTTGGAAAGATGCACATAAAAGCTTGCAGTCTGTGCTTCTGGTAGTGGAGGGGCCTGTAGTGAAAGTTAGCAGGGGGGTCTTGGAATAGGTGAGATTCAAAAGGACGTGGCAGAGTGTGGAAGCAGTGAGTAAGTATGCAACACAAAGTGGACAAGAGGTGAGAGGTTTGGAAAGAAAGAAAAACTGATAAAACTGAAAATTGTACAGGATACTGAGGAAAGGGAGATGGGAACCTTGTAACAACGATTCGTATATGGTGAAGAAGTGCGAGTGGTGTGGTCTGCTGCACTAGAACTGTGCTGTGGTTCTGTGCCGTGTTTGGTCCTCTGAACATGCTCAGATAAGAGATGAGACTGTTGCTGCTCTTGAAAAACTACCTAACTTTGCATGCACTATTCATGAAGCAGCTTCTCCACAGGGCAGCAAACACTGTTATGTTCTCAAACCTATCTTAGTTTTTCCCTTTTTTAAGGGGTTGTTAGAGTGCATCTAAGTGAAAAACAGCAAGCTTGGTGTGACAGCAGTATGTAGAACTAAATCCTGTCACATGAGTGGACAAAACAACTTCCTAAGTGTGTTATTTGTTTAGATTGTGGGAGTACTCTAACCTTAGGCTTTTTGTGATTGTGGCATGGTGTGAAAATAAAGCTTGTATTAATAAATCAAAACAAACCCATTCAAAATGATTTGTCTTGCCATCTGTGCTGTTGTGGAATGCTGCAGAAGATTGGAGTCTTCAAGCAATTCACTTCTAAAATGGACTAGACAAAGGAGAGTCCAAGTTGGAGGTCTCTCTTGAACAGGTCCATGGTGAAGGTCTTTGCCTGAGTTTAAAGAGAACTCCATGGTTTCAGTATCTGTCATGCAATAATGATTACAAATTAAGTAGGCGCTGTGGTATGTAGGGGAATGTTCTGAAGGAACGGTCCAGTGCCCAATTTTCCAGAGGGTAAGTACTGGGTGTCTGCTGTTTTTCCTCCCTTGGAACAATAGCACTGAAATAGTGCATCAAATTTTTGTGGAAGATCTGAGATAAGATTAATTTCTGATGCAAGATGACAGTTCTTACATGCTTCACCTGTGTGAGAGGCTAAGCAGGCAACATAGATGTCTTGCTTCTTCAGCATTGACAACCTTCCATATACATGTGGATATTTTTATATAGGAGGTTCTGTTTACTTGAAAGAAACTAAGCTATAAATCACTTAAGTTCTTGGTAAAAAGATGTCTTAGAGCAGGCAATAGTTCTAGAACAAGGAAGAATATCAGGGAGTCAGATACCATATAATCTTCATTTAATTTTGTGGCTCTGTAGAACAGTATTTGCACGTGTTTCCCTTGAACAGTGGAGTAGAAGACAGGAAAAAATGATGACAACCTCTAAATAATCTAATTTTCAAAGGAAAAAAGAGGCTTATAAAAGGTGGAAGCAAGGACAGGTGGCCTGGGAAGAATACAGAGATGTTGTCCAGGAAGCTAGGGACCAGGTTAGGAAAGCTAAGGCCCAGTTAGAATTAAACTTGGCTAGGGATGTTAAGGATAACAGGAAGAGATTCTATAGGTACGTAGCGAATAAAAGACAGACTAGGGACAACGTAGGCCCCCTCCGGAAGCTATCAGGAGAACTGGCTACCCTGGATTTGGAGAA
>JANHGB010007535.1:0-23593 GCA_026283785.1 Coracopsis vasa
TGCTCTCTTGAAGTCCAGGGCAGTGAGCTTGCTGCACGCTCTTCTCACTGTCCTGAGGATCTCGAACTCGACCATCTCATGATCGTCGAGTTCCTATATTTGATAACAAAGGAAATACTGAACATTAGAGAGGAGAGCAAAAAGTGCAGAATTCAGAATTTTCACTTCTACTATTTATTGAGGGGGGGGGAAAAAAGGCAAAATCATTAGATATGTGATGTTAACAAACTCCATATAATGACCTAGAAGTTACCTCCATGGAATTCAGATTTACTATCCTAAGATCTCTATCCAGAGGAGAGCTCAATTCTTCAACCTGAAAGCCAAAACTCTATTTTAGAGCCACAGAAAGCTTGCAAGTCTCAAATTTAAGGAATAAAACAGACTGTAATTTATTTTTTTAATGGATACACAGGATAGGAATTCTATGTAACCTCTCACTCAACAAACAATTGTAAAAAATCTGAAGATTTAGCTCTGATATTACATATGTAATGAACAGACCTGGGCGTACCAACTGAAGGCCAGCTGAACATCAGCCAGCTCATGCCCAGGCAGCCAAGAAGGCCAACAGCATCCTGGCCTGTATCAGCAATAGCATGGCCAGCAGGGCCAGGGCAGTGAACATCCCGCTGTACGTGGCACTGGTGAGGCCACACCTCAAATCCTGTGTTCAGTTCTGGACCCTTCACTCCGATAGAGATATTTAGTTGCTGGAGCAGGTTCAGAGAAGGGCAACAAAACTGGTGAAGGGTCTGAAGCACAAGTCTTATGAGGAACAGCTGAGGGAACTGGGGGTGTTGAGTCTCCCTTAATGTGAAAAGAGGTTGTAGCAAGGTGAGTGTTGGTCTCTTCTCCCATGTAACAAGTGATAAAACAAGAGGTAATGGCTTCAAGCTGCACCATGGGAGGCTTAGACTGGGTATTAGGAAAAATTTCTTCACTAAAAGGGTGATCAGGCTTTGGAACAGGCTGCTCAAGAAGTGATGGAATCACCGTCCCTGGAAGTGTTCAAAACCATGTAGATGAGGCCCTTAGTGACATGGTTTAGCAGTGGATTTGGCAGTCCTGGGGTAAAAGTTGGACTTGATGATATTAAAGGTCTTTTCCAACCTACTCGATTCTACAAAAATACTCAAGCTAAGGTTCACACTGATGGGAACAGTACTTCAACAGAAGCAAACTCCAAAGTCCACAAAAATCACCACCACAAAAAAAAAAAAACAGCAAAAATCCCACAACCACCACACCTTTAATGCTTTTCCCAGAAAAAACCCTACTTGAACACTGTCACTTTGAAACCAAAATAACCAAGGAACCTATAAAATAAAATGGAAGAGTGCTGCTGTAGCAGACTTTTAAATAGAAGACTACACATATTTTGCACAAAATGATCCAAAATTATGATTAGAATGACCACTAACTGCTTATGGTTATCCCTTTCACATCAAAATTGCATGCATTATAACTATTGACTGCAATTTTCCCTCCTTATCACAGCCACATTCAAGGTCTTACACTGTTACCACCACTTCACTGTCAAAACAAAGGAGGTGATGATACCAGCCCGTTAGAAGATAGTCAGACCTGCTGCTAAATGAGGCTGGAGCTCACTTTAGTGACAGGGGACCATCTCACCTTCTGGCCAAGAATGTTGTTTCCACAGAATTTGTAGTCCCAGTTGGCCCAGTCAATACTCAAATCATTGCCAAGTCTGAGGGTCTCACAGCAGCATTTACAGTCTGCTAGGCCAGTCAAGAACCCTCCAACCTGAACATCACTTACCATCTTGTCCACCTGGTTTGGTGTTGGCCCATGATTTGGCAACAGGAGCTGCTTCTGGAGGAGCCGGAACAGCAGGTTTTGGCTGTGTTTGCGGCACGTCTGGCTGTCTGGAATTAGAGAGAAAGCACTTGTGAATATAAGAAGGTGGGCACAGACTAAGATCCTCAGGATTACTACTGCAAACAAGTGAATGAAACGAGGTAGCTATGCAGCTGAAGAACCAATAGCTACTTTTCTGCAGAAAGAGCATGTTCTTATATAAGACGAGTTGTTATAGTTACAGCTAAAATTGGAATAAATTAGCCAATTCCTTCACGAGTAGATTTCTCAAAACGGAGAGGAATGAATGAAAATGGCTGGGAAGAAAATACAGTCAGGCATGAACAGAATTTTAACTTTTTAACTAGTGTATGAACGATTAAAACCCAATCAATTGACAACCATGGAAGGGAATAATTTATAACAATGTTCTCTTGCCTTGGGAGTTGGAGGAAAGCACTTAAAAACCACCATGAATTGAGAGAAAGAAGGCAAATACATGTTAGAACTTAGGAAATAAAAGAAGCCAATAAGGAAAGCTAAAGACATCATGAAAAAAATTGACAGGTGCTATGAACTGGAGTCCAGAAGCTTAAGCTTAGCAAGAACACTCTCTCAATTTCAATATTCTAACAATGAAGAGGCAGACAGAAGCACTCATCTTCTCTAATATAAAACCCAGTCATATTCTTGAAGATGATCTCAGTAGTCTACAGATTCAGCGACATTGTTTAGCTTCTTTCAAGTACAGCTATTTCCAAAATCTGCATATTCAGATAACTTAAGACTCCAAAGCATTGTCTACAAGTCAAGATCTCCAGCTCATTAATAGTAATTTTTGATTAAACAGGAATTATAGGACAGATCCAGTAGACCAGAATAACTTCATTATGCAAGTAAAGACAAACATAACTAGTGCAATATCGTGCCAGTTAACTTATAGTAAACAATTGCAAATGCTTTAAATAGATCCTGAAGTAATTCTAAACTCTGAGGACTGCCACTGAGAAGTCAGTTCCATTTGAGTTCTGCAGTGATCAACCCAAACCACTACACAGTAGTCCTAAAATTGACACAGAAGGAAACACCACCAAAAAAACCCAAACCCAAAAGCAACCCCTCCACCCCCCAAAAAAACCCCTTGCTGGGGAGAAACAAACTGGCTTCTCACAAGGATAACTGAATGCAATTTTCATTTGTTTCCACAGATTACCAGAATGAAAATAAATTAATATATAAATAAATAAAATTCTCATCTTTTCAGTTTCCACTTAGTTGTATCTTCTCACAGCTGCACATTTTCTAAGCAGACATTGGGGAAGTTGTAATTTACACGGCTGCACTTTGTCACGCACAAAGTGAAACAAGGAACAAGACTGTTAAAGAGTTTATTCCTTGTACTTCCGCTCTGTTTCAAATTCTAAATGCACTTGGCTTTGAGTTACCCAAACACTGTCCTATAGATGTGGGTACTGATGTGGGAAAGAACTCAGCTAGTGCTATATGAATGCATCAAACCAATATACAACAGGCCGCACTATCCAGGAAAAAGGGATACCCACAGAAAGAGAAACAACTTGGGAAAGCAGCAGAAAAAATATTCTGGAATTACAGGAAACAACTCACTCATGTGAACTCCAGTGCAGTGACACAAGAAAAAAAAAGAATAAAACTGATATCAAACAAGCTGATATCAAAATATTACCTTTATCCACAACACTTGTGAGAGGAATACAAGTACACTTTACATGTAAACAGTAGCATTTACAAGCATGTTGGAGAAATACAGCAATAGCTACAATAATGGTCTGAATGCTTGAGCAAATGCATTAGATGGCCTGAACTTAGAATTTACTTGTCACATGGGCATACATACCTGTTCCTGGGAACAAATACCCCCTCGCCCAGCTTTACTTGTATGTGGACTTAGAGGCCTCTGTCAGAATAACGCATAAGAAAATACAAAGGCAAACACCTTCCAGCTGCAGACATGGGATAGCTATTTATTCAAACATAACATCAACTACTGGAATATACTTTTAACACAAGCAGCAGGCTATGGAAACGCAGATGAAAGGGTGTTTTAATCAAACAAACTAAAGGCTTAACTCAGAATTAACCAGACAAAGGGTAAGTGGCCTTGAAGTACAGGAAGATTTTTTTTTTTAAAAAAACAAAACATATAAAACACTGGGCAGAAAACTGTAAATTTGTAATTTCATGAGCTTAAAATAAAAAGCTAAACGCAATACTATACTCCTAAAGTCCAACAGCTTTTCAGAGACATGTCAAAAATTAACATTTAAATGTATACAAGGAGAAATAAAGGGACAGCAACAAGGTGGAAAAAAAAAACCCCAAACCTTTAGTCATCTTTTGCTTTCACAAGTGCTAGTGACATGCAATCAGTTCCTCTATCTGCAAGTGGTTTTCAGAAAAACTGGTATGTCAAAAAACAAACACTTAAAACCCACTTGTACTTTTATAGTCATATCCCATTTTAAGCTTATATGACAAAAAATTGCTTTAAAATACTAACTAAATATTGAAAAGTTTTAGTCTCTCTCTTCTTTACCTGACCTGCTGTACAAGTGTGAAAAACTCAGCAGATGAAACTGCACTAAGCATAGGAAATCATCCTATCCACAGTATGCAGCACTGCATCAACATTATCATCACTTCTGTTTTGTCTATTATCACATACTGGGGGAGTCTTAAACTACAGTAAAGTTTAAGATCTTACAAAAACGTACTATAGTACTTCATTTAAGCAGCCATCAGAACGTACACAATCAGGTGGCTAAAGGTACCTGAAACCCCTCATATGCAATTGATAAGCACACTGTTTTCAACTTAAGTGTGTGTTTTGTTACCCATTTTGTTAACTGTTGACCTAATAGCAAGAATCTTCCTCATGAAAATTAACAGCAGCGCTTTTTCCTCTTTTTTTTTATTTTTGAGGACAGTCAAGTTCAGCCAATTTCTTCCCAGGCCCTGCCCACCCCTGGCTTTAGAAAGACTTGAGAGAAATGGCATAGAAAAAAACCCCACATCTCATTGGTCACTTACTTTTCTTCTTCGTGCTGTTCTTGCTTTGAAGCCCATCCTGTGCCATCTTTAGGCACAATGTTCACATTAGGGTCATTGCCTTTGTTCTCTGCTTTAAGACTGGGGAGATTAGCTGGCGGAGGCATCCTCCTTGAAATAGCAACTTTCCCAAGACTCTGTAATCCATGGCGTGCAGCAACTGCATGCCAAAACAGAAAGTGAAAGTTAACAACGCTGTTAGCAGGCAGCGTTCATACAAAGGTACCTAAATCAACACAAATGTTTCTTCAAGAAAAATTTAAGAGTGTAAGAATTAGAAATTCAAAGTTCTTTATAATTTACTTTTAAAAACCAGCATTAGAAATACTTGGTCTGAGACAACTTGTGTACTCTTTGAATACTCTTGTACTTTAATGTACTCTGATGAGTCCAGGAATACCCACACGGGTGCAGCTCATTTCTTTTTTGCTGCCAGTTTCAGTTGGCAGATGCTGCTCTTGCAAAAACATTCCTACAAATTGCATTTACTCCAGACCACAAGTATGAAAAAGCAAAATGAAGCCAATGCACGACGCAAGACATTCAACCTACCAACTAATCAACTCAGGTGAACAGGTACACGATACTGCCTTAGACGCTGTATCATTACAGACATCTCAGTTTCAGCCTTTATAACACATCTCCTCTTTCACCCCCTAATTTAGGCAATATGTCAAATCAAATTCTAAGCCTTCCGAGTGTCACTCCCTCCTGATTTTCAATCCAATTAATCGTCAAAAAGGCCCACAGTGAACTTACTTGAAAGGTCAGCGTCACTTTCACCCAGTGTTTGTCTGCAAAACAGACAAAGCACCTGATATGAAAGTGAGCACTGTCTTCTTGTTCATCAAAAATCTCCAGTAGCACAAATGTTAATACGGTAAAAAGCACAGCTGGGGAATGCCATGTCATATGCTAGTAACAAATAGAGACTGCAGCTATAGAACAGTTTTTACTTACCTATATTCTACTTCCTACTAGACTGCAAATGCTGTCTGCCTGAACTGATACTCTTGTTTACAGCTAACCAGACACTGTAATCAACACTGCTTTCCAGAATTCTTCCACTTAACTGTTGTATCAAGCAGTTAAAAAGAAAATAAATCTCGCTGTGGTTAAGTGCTCATATACTTTGCACTCTTTAATTAATACTACAGTAATGATGAAACCGAAAGAATGCAAAACTGAAGTCAGATTCCTCACCTGTGGTTTTCTGAGTTTCCAGTGACTTTCCCTTGTAAGTGTTAAACAGACTGAGTGTTGCATACTTCGTTTTTCCATCCTTTGCTTTTGTACTCTGGCCTGACTTTTCCGACATTTCGATGGAAACTCATCGAGTCTGGTACCTACTGCTCACCCCTCAAATTTTGCCTGAAAAGAAAAACAACAGAAAAGTAAAGCAATTTGAATGTAAGCCAATATTTAAGAGACAGTTCATAGGACAAAAGTGAACAGCATATTTAACACCAGTAGCACTGCTTCATTTAAGCATACTAGAGGTGCCATAGAACACATTAGCTCCAGAAATCCCCAGCTTATGTAACACTTGTGATTTTTAAAGTATTTCCATCTCTACAAATTGAATGTCACGAGATCAGGAGTGTCAGCATTTAATTAATACCAAACCCTGTGGAAGTTGTAAATCATCCATGATTTCACTAAAAAAACAAAACCAAACCAAAACCCCAACACCTAAACAACAACACAACAAAACACATACCCAAAAAACAAACATGCCAAGTTTCCACCAACAGCTAGCTCCCCACTGGGGAAGCGCAATGACTTCACCCACTCCTGAAGCCAAACGCTGAGATACCATTACCTGTACTAGTATTTCTGGAATCTGGGTTTGTGTCCCCTTTCTCCGGTCCCCACCCCCTGAATTTTTTTTTCCCAAAACTAGGAACACACGGTATGTTCAGACAGGGAAGGGAAGAATCTCTTAAGCCAAGAGTTACATATTCTTCTTGCAGCAGTGAATTACAGGGCTGTTAGAGAAGGTCATCTCTCTCCTTCTCCCAGCATACCAGGCCTTCAGAAAAAAAAAGCCCTAGTAATTATCACTGACACTTTGTTAGTAGTACTTAAAAGGAACTTGCCAGATTTGCTGCTCATCATCAGGCAGGAACAGAAGTGAACATTCAAGTAAACAGAACATTGTCACATAGATAATTTATCTTAACACCCAAACCCCCTCCTACCTTCCTTACAATATATTTTAATATATCCAAATGAATCCCACAGTAGTTATGTATGTTCAAATACTCTTGTGTTTCATTCTAAAAGCAGAGAGCCAGAAGCAAGACAACCTGTTTAAACCCTCTTGTGATCAACAAACTCCCTGGTCAAACTCAGAGCCTCAGATTATCTTCTAAAGGAATTTGATTCACATGCAAGGCACTCATGTTAAGAAGAGGCTGCACGGACAAGCTGTATAAAGGATAAAGCATTTATTTGGTCATGACAGACATTAAACAACGTCAACAGATTAGTTTCATTTATGATAACATTCCCACCTTCTTCTGTCTTCTACCTCAATTTATAAGCCACAAATGGAAAAATTAAGAAATAATGATGGCAAATAACCTTGGCATGGTCCAGCTTCAGCAACATTTAGGCCAGATGCCATTCTATTACAATCCATGTAGATTGTTGCAACGGGAACAATATTCAACTTCATACAGGGCCACATACATGCCTAAGAAATACATCCTCCCCTCTCACAAATAGAAAGCAACTCCCAGAGTTTTTGCCAGACTGGTCAGCATTTGGCTATTTCAACAGCATGTGTTACACCAGAAGTCATTCCTCAAATCATCCAAACCCACAAAATATAGTATGGAAGCAGGGTGAACCCAGCCTACCAAGTGGACCACGTAACCAGAACAGAGATTTTAGATATGGCTGTTAGCCATTCCTTCCTTACCTATCAGAAAAAAAACCTACATATTGAGGCTGCAAGCCTTCACTGGAAACCACAGCTCACTACTCAAGCATCACTGCAGGCACAGGAAAGAAAAAAAATCAGCCAGAAACATGAATTTAGCCAAGCTTATCGTTGGAGCTACCAGTCAAGATTTCAAGCAACCCTTCACTATTTCTGGCAACCCTAATACTTATTTGCAATTCAACAACATGTCAAGCTTTGCCTATTAGTATTATTCATGGCCCACTTTCAGTCTGTCTGGAGATCTGAATCCAGGCAGACTCGTTTATCAAGCTGGAGTCTAAGTCAGACATTAGCTTCCTCTTCTATGAGGAAACTCAGTTTATCATAAGTTCTTCAGTAAAACATCTCTGAAACAACCTGGCAGATTCTTTCTCTTCAATTCTCCAGTTACCTTCAGCTCCCAAACTTGTATTTATGATAAAGAGTCCACCACAATCATCCTGGAGCATTAAACAGAAAAGGTATTGGTCAGATAATCATCAGCAGCACATGGGTGGCAAACAAGCTCTCTGGTGTGTATATAACCATATCTAGTAATACACTATAATTACTTGATACTTAGCTATGCTCTCACACTCTTTCAAATTAGAACAACTCATAGTTTTAATTTTCAGCCCAAGACCCATCCCAGCCCCAGATTTCCTAAACAAGAAGTAGCTTCACAATGGTGAATAATGCAAAAATTGGCAAACAAAAAAGGGGGAGGGGGAGAAGCTTGTGGGAGAAGAAAATTACTCAGGTAATTTCTTAGCTACTGTTTTATTTGTGCATACAATAGGTTGGCAAGTACCAGACTCACCAAGTGATTCCCAATTTGCCCTACACTGAATCTTTCTTGTTACCAGTTAAGGTGCTGTTAGCTTGAACTCTATTAGTCAAATCCTTCAAAGTGAAGTGCTGCTGTCCCCTAGGTTTAGACTCATCGTCATAAGAGTAAGAACACAAGACAGCTGTAGACCTCTAAAGAGCAGCAACATATAAAAGATGTCAGAACTACTTACCAAAGTTAATAACTACTACAATACTGAGCAGAAGGACAGGCAACAGTACAAGCAGTAACAGCAGCTGGCAGGGTTCACGGCACTATTAAGAAATTTAAGCAAGTCAGCAGTTCATTTTGAATGACTACAGTTACTATTATGCATAATTACAGAAGGTGCAATGCTCCCAAAATTATTGAGCAACAATTACCTTTCAGCTGCTCTGTAACATTATCAAATAAGTTAACTGACCTTCACTATGGCCTTAAGATTTTAAGGTTAAAATTATTATATTAATTTCTGTACAAGACTATTTTTTCAGAGTGCAACTGGTTGGGTTATTTAAATGCTGCAATGAATTCAGAAGCGTGTGTACAGAAATTAGCACAGTAAGTAGCTGCCACAAATTCTAGACACCCTGGTCCTCTGTTAAGGAATATTTACTTGTACCTTCTTAAATACTTATAGTTGGTAGAATTGCAAACAGAATGCAGTATATCACAGATTGCAGAATTATATACTTAAAATAATAAAACCCCAACAAACAAAAAAAATCCCAAATCCCATACCTACCATACAGACCTTTTCTACTAAGTTCCTAGCTCTCCTCATTCCAGAATTCCCCAAAATGACTTGTTTACCATTTAATGATACTAGTTCACATGTCTGTAAACTTTGCACAATGTTCCATTAGGACCAACTGCAGACTAGAAATGACCTTACCCCCACTTTGTAAAAAAGTTCTTGCATGATTAAATAAGGAAGAAATTATTACATATTTTGAGGTCACTTTTGAGGACTGGACTCTGAGGAAGTTTAAAATATCTAACAACTTAACTCAAAGCAATTCCTGTTTGGTTTCCTTCCTTCTCTCCTGCCATGTTCAATATTTTCAATCTATTTTGCAGATTTACTATACATATGAAAAAACAGTTTTACATACATGAGAGAACAGAACAGCATATATGTAAGCTACTACATTTTGTCTTGGTGAAGAAGTAGAGACAGGCATGGAAAAGGGGAAGAGACCTGTGTAAAGTTCAGGTACGTAGTTGCTTTATCCACAGTTTTTGGCAGGGGCAGACCAATTCTTGCTATTGCCATGGGAAATAACTATTCTTTCTGTTACGGTCTTCCAATTAATATATTTCCATGTATCTTTGAAGCACAGCATCCACCATCCCTCCACTTTGGGAGAAAAATACAGAGAATTACTATTACTACTTACTAAATGACATCCCATGCTAGATGATGTAAGCACAGATGACCGCATAGCAAACTATAGATCTGCATTTTATAAGCTGCATTTTCAAACCATCAGAAAGTCTTTTATTTTTTTACATAAGTGTAACCATGTCAAGAGACAGCAGTATTTCAGTTACCTTTTATGCAGTCCTATCATCTTAAATCCCACATCCCATGCCTATTTAGCTTACAAGCACACAATCAGATGGGACAGGTAACCTGTTCTTTAGCTTCCTGGGACTCTGAAGTCTTAACAACAGCAAGTAAATACTAGAATAATTCCCACATTCCATATTCAACACAGCTATCTAATCCCTGCTACCTCCACTCTAAGGGCTATATTTTGGCTAAATCTGGAGAAGGATGAGCTGGAATGATTTAAGACAAAGCACATCATTCAAGAATCAAACCTGCTGAAGATTTGCTTCAAATCTCAGTGCCTCAAAAATCCATCTGTGAAGTAGGAAACATCGTAAAAAACACTACACAAAAGTTTAGTCATAACTGGGACACACCAGCAGTTCTCCCAAAAGAGAAAACAAGAAATACATCCAAGAAAGACGTGCTATTTTAAGCACTCTGAAGAAAGTGGTTAAGGGACAAAAAGCATCATATACAAATTTATCATTTGTATCAAGCCATAACTCTGCTTTTCTTGAAACAGCTTTGTTCCGGCACATTGAAGAACATGGCTCTACTAAGTTCTGGAACTAAATAATACAACTGGGAAAAAAACCCCAAACAACCAACAACCAAAAAAAAACTCCCAGAAACCCCATTTTTTTTGCCACAAGCCTGATTAGTCTTAGAAGTAGTTATTTCCAAATTCTGTGTTACTAATTTCTAAACATTACTGTGCTCAATAACCCAGATAAGCAATATGGCATTAAAGTTTCACCTAGAAAGGAAAGGTTTCATTTCACCAGTAAGTCTAGCGTATTTAGATTCTAGAACGTCACTGAAGAAGTTCTGTCCTAACTGTAAGACCTGAGCATAAGCTGCAGTTGGATATCAAATTCTGAAAAACTGTGTGATCTTCAGAAGGAAAAAAAAAAGACTAATTTAGATCATCTACAGAAATATAAAGCAAATTAAAACCAAAGAAACATAGGATACTGTATTCAATGTACCTGGAAGCCAAAAAAGCCTTCTTTATGCTTCATTAGCAAGCCATTAACAAGGAACCCTGTTATTTTGAATGAACACTCAAAAATATTATGTAATTATTGAATCCATGATTTTGCACAGAGAAGGCTGCACATAAAAAATGAATTACAATTAAACAGACTGACTTCAGTTCTCTAACATGGGTATTAATAAACAATACAATATTTTTATTGATGACCTTCTATTTAGAGCTGTCTAGTGCCAAAGCATCATTCGGGTACTGAGGTTTTCTGGATCAATTATTCAAAACCACATTTTGGCCATTTATCCCACTACTAAAAATTCGTAACAGCTTCAGCACTAGTCAGCTTAATAACAACATGAAACAAGCTTCAAAAACTTCCACACTTAAGTAGTGAAAGTCTCTATAAAATACAAGTATTTAATAAAAAAAGAATTTAAGGTCAGGATTTCCCTCCCCTGCCAAGAGCAGTTTTGCAGCAGGATTCATTGTTGAGTAGGTTCTTGCAAAGAAGTCTGAAAATTGCAGTAAAGATTTTGTGAACTTTTGAGAGCCTTGAACATGGCTTTATTACCTGCAAGAATAGAAGCTCTCCAGATATTCAGAGAGTTCTGGACAGATTTCACTACAACTCATTTTGGATAAGATCTATACTAAGTTTTATCTATACTTAGAAAGCCAAGCTACTACACATTTCCATCTCCATTTTTCTTCCCCATCTCTAGATTTTGGGCTCATCAGTTTTCAGTGGAGATTGAGAGAGGGTACACAATGCAAAGACTGCATTAATCCTATAAATTCTGTGAAGGCAGATGGCTGGGTAGGAAAATAAAACCCTTCTCATCACCATCTCTTCTGCATCCATCATCTCAGCAGAAAAAACTGTAGCATAGGCTGAGACACTAGATAATCTGTAGAGCATTCTTAACAGACACCAAAAGGAAAATCAAATTCAGTTTTGCTCCTCAGAACCAAAGCACTGTCATGAGACAAAGCTGCAGCAAAGAAGGCTTTGCTGGCCCTATCATTCTTCAAATTACTTCCCTTTAAAGCCTAAGAAAGTCTTTACAAAACACTACCAAAACTAAATATGATGACTTGAAAACAGATAATGACAGAAGAAAGCCATTTCAGGTCATTATCCCACAGATGCATCTTCTAAAAATGCATTCCACGGATGCCAGAAACAAGCACCCACAAATATATCTGCATCAGTTCTGAGACACCTAACAGTCTAAATAGAGCTACTAAGCTAAGCAATGACAACCAACCATAATTAGCCAACCACAAAAAGTCTACACAGAAACTAACTGTACCACAAGGCATATGTTACTTTAAACTAGCAATGTATAGAACAAGCATATCTTTTGCTGCCTCAAAGAATGCAAGGCACCTTGTTGAATTGTCTTCTGTGAGAAATACCAGTCACCTAGAATATTTCCTTCCAACAGGACAACCAGCAACAAATCATATCTCAGGGAACTTGTTAGGAGCGTCTCAAGTCTAACATGGCACTGAGAGCAGTGACTAATACTTTTAAAATAAACTTTTAAGATACATCCCGTGGCAGAAAAATATTAGCACGGATTAAAATAATCTGTTAGTTCTATTCATATTTTTCCAATGCATTCTTGACAGCAAAAGGAAAAATTACTTAAGAGCATCTGGCTGAAGTGAAAAACCACAGATAAAAAGACAGCAACCATGCAAACATCAAATTTGTCTCTATCCACAGATTTCAATATAAGTTTAACTACACATGCATGAATATTTTACTTAACATGCACAGAAATCACATTTCTGTGGAACAACCCTGCCAAAAGAAGCCTGATGCATAGGCTCAATCATTATCAGCATGCCTTTTAAAATGTCCCCATATAACAAGGGATCAAAGAGCCACAGACAGGATAAATGCACACTGGCAATAAAACTGTCAAAAATGCTTAAATATTTTCATGTGTCACACAGTTTTGTTCTCTTAGCTAATATAATTTCTGCTACCTGTGCTGTTTATGAAGTCTTCTCCTTCTGAAGTGACCTCAGGTAACAGAGATTATGGTCCCTTCTCCTCAAGAGGGGTGCCACTGCCGTTAGTTAAGAACTCTGGGAAAAGGACAATTTTCATTTAATTTAGCTTGTGGATAACTTTTTTGTATGTTTTTATTCAGAGTATAAAATAATGTTGTTCAGTATTTTGACAAATGCTATCTAAATAGTACTGCTATGGCAGTACTCTTACCCAGGGATTCAATGCTATCAACATTTATGTATGTCATTTTCTTCCATATTTTACACCAGTGGCTCAGTTTTAGTCTCTCACTTTCTAATGGATAAGAGAAACTACTCATCAACACAGCTCTTAAACTTATTTTTGCCTTTTACAAGGAAAGAAAGAGAAAATGTAAAAAGCCAAACACAACTATTTTTATGAACAAAATGCTGAAATTATTAAGCATGTCCCTAAAAATTTTATTCAGTTCTCAACTATTGTATATGCAATACCTCTGCCTACTTCAGCTTTATAATTGCACTTTTTAAGTACTCTTCTGGCTATAGATTCTTCCACATTTGAGACATAAATCCAGCTTTATCAATAGACCAGATCCAAAATCTAAAGTGAACAAAACACTATCAATGAAACATTTAAAATAAATAGTGTAAGACTGGCTACAGAGTCTTACAAATTCATAGAATCACAGGATGGTTGGTGTAGGAGGGAACCTCACAGATCATCCAGTTCCAATCCCCCTGCCATGGGCAGGGACACCTTCCACTAGACCAGGTTTCCCAAGGCCCTGTCCAACCTGGCCTTGAACACTGCCAGGGATGGGGCAGCCACAACTTTTTTGAGCAACCTGTGTCAGTGCCTCACCACCCTCACAGTAAAGAATTTCTTCCTCAATACCTGATCTAAATCTACCCTCTGTCATCTTAAAGCAATTCGCCCTTGTAGAAAGTACTGGTATCACCTATCTCACTGGAAGAGGTTGATGAACTGAAATTCAATTTCAGTTTAAATTTTAGACCAAAGCCACAACGCTTCCAATCTATTTAGGCTTCTATCTCCTGCTACAGTTAAGAAGAGTTCAGTTCCTACATAGTGTGATTTGAGCTGAACTCAAAATAGCAGAGTGGCTGGTACATTTTTATGGGTAGTTTCACTGTTACCGTTCATAAGCTCACCAACAGCCCGCAACATACTTTACTTTGTACTACTAAGATACAAACAGACTCACTGGGGCTTCCCAAACAACAAACAAGATTTGTAAGGGAGGCAGCACATCACCGCAGGAGACCTAAGAAAGCAACAGATGCTCCCAAGCAACAGGCAGTGAATGAGGTCTGAAGTGCAGTAACAACTAACAGCAAATGAACAGGTGACCTACAGAGTTCAGCACCAACCACCATTCAATCCCTGCCCTTATTCCCAGCAGGGAAAACACTTCCTCAAACTACTGCTGCTATGGCTTTATATTATAGTTTTTCACTCTTTCTAGTCAGTTTTCTAGAAAATTTACATCTTCTGTAAAGGAAGGACAAAAGCTTTGTATTTAAAAATTTACACCTAAAATAGTTTTTTTTTTTTAATTTTTTCAGAATTTCAGAATAAAACAGTAGTAGAATAGAATTCTTTCATTTACCAGAAATTAGATAATGAAAAAGGGCATAATTATCACACCAGAGTTTAAAAAAGGAAAAGAAAGAAAAAGCCTCTACTATTTTCTACAACTTCTTAGTCTGGAATTTCACTAGACTTATCACTACACCTCCATTTCCATCACTCACACAAAGACACACATACTCCCCCCCATCCCGAACACCCAAAGTACAGGTAAGTAAATTGGAGCATACCTACACAGCTTACACTAAAATGAATACATAATACTTCCTAAAACTCATTCTGCTTAAAATATTAGCATCACAATTCTTCACTTATCTAACATCTGCTATCTCCAACAGCAGGACATTTAGACACAGAAGACTGCTACAGAAATCCCCTCCCATACTTACTCTAGCATTCAAATACCTTCAAGAAGTGAAACACGCAGTACCCAGACTCAGCTGTCATTTTCTTATCTTTTGTGTAGCCTCAAAAAATGGACAACTGGCTTGAAAGATGTTGACAGAAATGCTTTTAATTTGGCTTCTGAGTTTAGAAAATTTACTCTGGACATTTTTTGCAAGCTGCTTTGCAAAATGAGGCATAGCTCTTTACATTAAGATACTGATGGAATTTCCACAAAGCCAAATAATAAAGAGAACAGAATTAAAGGCTGAAGTTGTACACCATAGTTGCATGTGTCACAGGCACCATGAAGTGATGAGAATTAGAAACCCTGTATGTGTCCCTAGACCAAATACACACTGGCTTCAGCATTCAACTCCACTGGAATGGACCAGAACGATTCTTGGTATAAAAGCACACCAAGCTCAACACTGACCCAGAATATCTTGCTTCTGTCCTTACACTCATGATTTTGGAAGGTTGCCTTTATCCCATATAGCTTCCCACTGATGACTGAAGTAAACATGGACTCATGTTTAAAGAAATAGTTCTCTGTATGTCTGCTGGCAAACTCAAATAGTAATGACTGACAGGCTAGCGGAATGAACTTACTTCTAGTTTAAAATTCCAATTCAAAATTCTCAGTTTAGATTGAGGCACAACAAAGCAGCAACACAAAACAAATCTTGTTTCTCACTGATACATGAATTAAAAGTTTCCAGAGTCTGAAGAGACTACAACCTGTATTATATGAGAACTCCACAGTTACTACCTTCACAGTAAGGTATTACAGTGACCACAGAAAATATACTACAGCCTTCACTGGTATTATAAGCATCTAATTCATATACTCATTTGTTCTACATAAGCCAGACTAGCGGGAAGAAATTAATACCACCACCATAGCTCAAGTAAAAATGATAAGACTACTAACGGCACTGTATTAGAAGTATTACTTCAAGACCCAGCCTTGCTTCAAGTTAAAGTACCTTCAAACAGCTTCTTTGCCAGGATTTTTTGATACTCCAGCAGAGACTGACAGTTCATGCCACACATAAGTCAGTACTAGCACACCATAAAGCTAATGCACTAACATAACACAGCTATTCTTGCCATGTTCTGATAATCCTCAAACATAAATTACAACAATTAAGATGTTTTGCAAGATTACTGAATGCATTTCAACTAAAAATGCAATATCCAAAACTTCTTTAGAGCTCATGTTAAAGGCAGGCTATTTTATTCCTTCTTAGCCTGACAATTTCTTTACAAGTCTTTATTTCTTTTTCACTAATCATTATAGTTAAATTTTTGCAAGACAGATTTTTTGATTTTCCAGTTTCATGCGTATGGTTAAGAAATTTCTTTAAATTGTAATTTTTTAATTGTGACAGAAGTTTTGAAGTGCTGGAAGAAAGCCAGGACAGGGATGGGGGAGCAGGAGGAAAGAATAGTTTCTATACAATTAAAGAAATTTAAAAAAGCATCACAATGATATGCATTCTTGTTACTTCTGGGAACAGAACAATGCCAGTGCTTTCACCCAATTAGCTTTTCAACTTGCAGATGCCAAATAAGACTTAGTCTCAAGATTTGCAAAAGCATTTATTAAAGAAATTTCCATTATTTAAAAGAGTAAGAAAATGTCAAAGCTCTCAAAACTGAATCGCTGTCTATTTGAGAAAAAGATAAGGGAATAAAGGCAAATTCTTGCAGAAACAAGCTATGTACCTGTGATTAAAGTACTGTATTCAATAGGTTGGTAGGCAGCACTTTTCCCTGAATACAGAAAACTAATGTGATCTGTCTTACCTATCAGAATACTTCTTAGCCGAAAAAGCTACAACTATTCACTTGGCTTCTTACAAACTAATTTATGTCAGTTTATCCCAACCACAGATACTCTCTGTAAAGGCATTTGTTAATGTTAAGATTACAAGCAGTCCCTTAAAAAACTACAAAGCATTTAGCATCCTGTCACAAGTATCACTTTGTTTCTTGCTTGCACACCATCAGTCAGACGCCTTGGAAAGGCAAAAATACTAGCATATCCACTCTTGCCACACACAGAGAAAGTGATGTGGGCAGTCTCCTTAGTAGCATCCCAAGTAGTGGTTGTTCTGTTAGGCTGAGAACAGGGGAGCAAAAGGGAAGTCCACAACAGAGCTGAAGAAGAAGCTACACAACTGATGATATACAGATGTCTCTGTGCCTGTTCCAATGAGAAAATATTCCAGTGGTCAGCACTTCTCTATACTTGTTACTTTTAGACATAACTGCATGGAAAGAATAATCATACCTGGTGATGATGGTGGATTTGAGGATCTATTTGCAGAATAAAGCAAGCAGGACTTCCTGCACGCTATGGCAAAAAAGGTATGAGCAGAAGAGCTTAATATGTTACTGGATTTTCTAACAAAAAAAAAAAAGACAGAATAACAGCAAGTTACTGCAGTTCCCTTCTTTCCTTCTGGCTGTACTTCAGCAGATCTGACTCCAGCTGCAGGCTGAACAGTGCTCGGGATCTGTTCCTCTGCAAGCAGCTGTCTGGGATAAGTTACCAGAAACAACAGCTGAGCTGAACAAGTGTTGAGTCCTTAAGTCAGTCACAGTGTTTGGTGCAAAACACTTTCTTTTAGGAAGCTGCAGAAAGATTATCAATAGGTACATAAAAATAGACCAGATTCCCAACAGATGAGCAGCAGAAGTTGCAGCCATTTAAAATTACCCATCTCTCCACTGTTTCGTTTTTCCCTTTCGTTTTAATACTCTTATTGCAAAAGCCCCTCACGCTTCAATACTATAAAACAATGCCACTTAAACCGATGGCATATTTCCAACAATCCCCACCCGCCCCATGTTAAATTGACAGTGCAAGAGGGCAGGACAGACTAAGAGACAAATGTAAAGCTACTCCTTGCTGTGAATAACTTGAAGTATCTTTTTCAAGACTTCCATTTCCTGTTCCTTTACCACAATTTCCAAGCCTCACTGTAATAATTAACATTTCTTGACAGAGGAAGGAACTTTCAGTTTCTTCCCCAGGAACCACAAGCCACTGAGCATTTCTCTCCACATTATACTCTTCTGCGCCTTTAAAGTATCCCTGACCTCAGCTGCACGTAAGTAAAACTTTTTATACAAAACCCTGTTTTTCCAAAGCCCCTATTCATAGATCAGTCCTTAAGTAACATAAATAGTTACATCTAATGTTTTTTACTTCAGGAAACAGTTAGATGTTCAGGCAAGCTGTTATGTTCCTGAGCCCTTTCAGAATATTTTGGAAGTGCATATAAAGCACTCTAGGACTACAGCCTTAAGGATTTTCACTCCTCTTCAGAAGAGATGTGCCAAAATGAATTCCCTCTTCTCTAGCTATTTTTTCCAATTTTTTTCTGGTTATGTTCTTATGATACTTTTGTTATTGAAGGGTTCAATCTTAAGATGGAAGTACACTCATCAATGGTAGAAATGTACAGAATAAACAATTTTATACAGAGTTTTGTACAACCTTAGCACAATGAAAAAAACAGTTCAGTTACTCTAATCAGTTATGTAATGACTTAAGCCACTTGTCACCATCACCCTCAAAACTTCTCACCTTGCTCAAGAGCCAGATTTCATGTTGCCTGTAACTTCTACCATATTCCTTACCCGATTCATGTACATCAAAAATTATCATAAATTCTCCTCTGTATTAAGAAATGTTACAGCATATTTGTTTTTAAGGCTTTTAAGATACTCCCACTGTGCTAGTGAGAGCCAGGATTGCCAAATGTGCCAGCTTATGACACACCATTGACAGCATCGGTAAAAAAACCCCTTCACTTCTGCGCATACGAAAGTGGTAAAATTTGTTCCTTGGTCTGATCCAGCTTGCGGAGAACTCATAGCTGCTCATAGTCTCTTCTATCTGCTGCCTGCCATCCTCTAGATACCTGGTTACATGTTCTTCCCTGTGACTTCCTAGTTTCTTGGAACAAAGACCATCTCCTCCTTCACTGAAAGCATGCCCATGTAAAAGACGCAGCTATACTGACAACAGTTCTGACAACATGGGTCAACTTCAGCCCTCTGCTTCAGACTGAATTCAATCTTTTTTATTTTTCATTTTTTTAACAAAACATAAGATGAGCTAAATTAGAAAAGCCTTATCAGCATACCCAGATTTATGTATCTGCCTTTCAGCATTATGGAGCTCATTTTCTATGGAAGTCAACGTGCATCTGCCAAATGGCTAGAGATGAAGTTTAACATCTTCTGTTGCTTTTGTTCTCTGTTTATTCTTCAGGATTAAAAAAAAAAAAAAAAAACAACAAAAAAAACCCCACCAAAAAACCCAACAGCAACAAAACAAAACCCCACATGTCCCTTGATAATCTGCTTTCAAGATGCAGTAGGTAAATAATTAAAGCTCAATATACTATCAAAATATTTATCAAGAAACCTTGTCTTATCTAAAGCTAAGCGCATACTATAAAGCTTTGTGCATGCTGACAGCTTGATCTGTAGCATGAGAAACATCTCTTAAGAAAGGCAACTCCAACAAATTAACCAAGTAGTGGTGTCACAAGCCAAAGGCAAGTTTTTCTTACTTGCATCTTTCCTACAGATTATTTACACATATTGGCAAGAGAAAGTGTTATTGCTCCTCCTTTACTACAGCACTTCTGTTGTGCACCTATATATACACCTAGATAAACTTGTATAGAAAGCACAGGCTAACCTAAACATGTTATAAAGCAAGCCCGGTAAATACAATAATTGATTTTTTTGCAAAATGAAGCAATTAATGCATTGATCTTAAGACAGTGAGGTCCTTCAGTCAAATATATGGTTACTTTGAAATAGAAGAAATACATTAAGTCCAAACCTGTATCAAGGCTTAAATTGTGAGAAAATCATTGGCATCTCAAACAAAATGAAGCTGTTCCCGCACTTCTGCCTTAGCTGAAGATTCAAAACGGTTAAGTAATTTTTCTTTCACTAAGAATAACTTAAATTGTAGGGGTAATCGTTTAAGTCTACAGTCATAATTTTGATGTCTATGTTAAAATTTACAAACACCAAAATCTAGGAATATTAAAGTCACATGCTCACAAAATATTAATTTTAAAACAATCTGTAGCTGTTTATGTGATTCAAGAGGACAATCTAAAAAGCTTTGATTTTGTAAGAAGAGAAAGTTTGATGTGCTAGCCTAAGCAAGCACTGCTGCAAAAAAAACCCCTGGTAACCTAGCCACTGCTGTTTTACTATGAAAAGCCATCTGATATATCTGAGCATGATGAGCTTAGTCTTATATTCCAACTAAAAACTGAGTAAAGCTGCCATTTTGCCTGGGAATCAACTGTATATTGATTAGAGAGATATATAATAGAACCCTCATCTCTCAAGTCACCCAATATTGGGTGATGCCACATTCTTCAGGCACTACTTGTGCTTTTGACATACCTGAATATAAAGTGCAGTAACTCCCGCCTCTGATGCTATAAGCTACTGAAAGCATAGCTCACATTATTTAAAATACGCATCAGTTAAAATTATCACAATCGTACTTAGAAAGTATACATAATGTTGATTTTGCACTATAATTTTACTGTTAATCAAGCCAGTGTCAGATATATAAAACCACAATGTGAATGACATACAACTTCTCCCCTTGATGTGTTTGTAATCTGTAACAAACTAACTCATCAGCATTTAGTTAGAATGTTATGTAATATTTGAGGTGTTTGTAATAAAAACAGCATTTATGTTAGCCTGTTCTTCACAGACATAAAAGCTGTCTTCATCTGATTTTTATTAGGACTTCATCTTCCTCTGCTCTTTATGCATTTTTTAAGACTTCTGTGCACTCAGTTTTCATGTCACCAACACACAGAGTATTATTTCCGCCCACCTCCTTACACAAATCTCAGCTTTAATTTTTTCACCTGCTTTCACCCATGAGAAGTTTCTATGGGGTTTTGTGAAATCCAGACCCCAAAAAACCAAGGGCATGAAGCAGAGCCACAAAAAAAATTCCTACAGAAGATGAACAACTGGTTCTACCAGTAGAACACCACTGGCAGTCCCGTCATTACTAGCCCAGCATCCATCCCCAACTAGTGGACAGGTGGTGCATTTTCAGGGTGGAGGTGTTTTGTGGTTGTTTTGGGGATTTTTTTTTGTTGTTTGTTTGTTTTTAACTCAAACCCTCCATTACTGTATACAGCCTCTGAAGATATCCCACTCTTCCTTCAATAGAAGGAAGAGGAATGTTTCTTTCTCCATTCACATCTCCAATGTGTTTATTCTTTGCAAGAGCTCACTATAAAGGGTTTAGTCCTTATGTAAGCGCTACCTTTTCCTTTTTATCTCCACGTCTAAGCCTCTTATGCTCAACACCCTTATATGGTATTTAGACCACATTTTCCACCCTCTCTCCGCTTTCACATCATTCCCGTTAGCCTGGAAAATATTCTGGAACAAAAGGCTTGCACTTTCAGTAACCTAGGACACCTGGCTGAAGTCAACCCCATACAACATACCCACTGCTTTGACTTTTGATTCTTTCCCTTATTGACATATAGCATTAATTCAGACAGAACAAAACCTACAAGACAGCCCCCTTCAGAACTGCATAATCTTTTCCTTGATTGTTGTGGCCCATTTCACTTTCCCTAGTAGACTTCAGGATGTGGGGAAACAGGACCTACAGAAGATGCATACCATAAATCTGCACCACTGAACAAAGATTCCAGCAACTAAGTTAAAACTGTAAAGTGATGCAACTATTCTGCACTACAAAAAGCTAGGGTTCCTGTTATGAAGTCTAAATGACAGTAAAGATATAAATTGTTACTAAACTGCAAAGAGACAAAATATTTATATGACTAAGACTCACATAAGAGACTTTGCATTTATTTATACATATTTTATAAGCTACTATTTACCAAAGCAATAAAATTTATGCAGGAAACACATACACTAAGGCAGAGCTCTAGGTAACAGACACACACACAGAGGCCATAATCCTAGTCACACACAAGCACTGGCCTGAGAGAATTAAGTTCTCACTTCAGTTTAAACAGCCACCTCTTAAGCACACATCTCTACCAAAGCAGTTGCACTCCTCACATACTGAGCACAATGTTCTGAGGGGCAAACTGCCTTTTCACTGAACATTCACCAAGTTCAGAGAAGTCCCAGAACTTTGAGATTCCTTAGTCCCAAGAAGCCTGTAGCACCATTGCACTAAACCACCCCAAAATTACTGCTGAAGAAAAAGGCTCCAGACTATGTAATTCAGAAAAAATTGAGTTATTCAGCTCCTGGCAGTCAGTATTAAATGGTAATCCTTTTGTTTCTCACTGATGGACAAATGAGATCATGTCCTGTTTCCTCCCCCCTTCAAAAGCAGTTTCTTGTCTGAGCAGAGCTCTTAAGACCAGACAATAGGTAGGCCTGATGCCTCAATGCAGAAGAAATAAAGCTGTTAAAAATTTGAATCCTGTTCCTTCTGTTGGAAATTATGCTAATTTCTAATAACGTACCCATCTGACCCCTGTAATCAAAAAACAACTAGGAAAAATGGTCCTTCCTTAATGACACAGTCCAAAACCTTTCATAAAGGAACAAGCTTACAAAACATGTGTAAGAAGCAAAAAAAGAAAGAAATGGAAAAAAACCAAAGTGCTCTGTTCGATGCCCCCTTCCCCATAAAGAGGTGAACTGTAAAGTATCTGGGCCATCTTTAGCCCCAAGATTTTCAATCTCTGCATTTCTCTGTGACGACTACCATTATGCCCACTGCAGACTAGCTGCCTGAATTTTAGCCATGTCATCTAACCATGCTCTCACCATCCTTCAAGCACTAACAATAAGAATACCCCTGACCCTGCTCACTTCACCCCTACAAATATCGTCCCCAAGAGCAGAAACAGTGTCTTCCTGAACGGTGCTTCACTCAGTCCTACAGCAAAACACCCAGGAATAGTACATCTCAAGAACTGCGGATGAATATTTCAGAGTTAGAAAACCAAAGCGCTGTGCGCTGCATGTGCCTGCAGCACCCAGAAGAAAAGGCTCCCCTCGCCCTACGTTTCTGGAGAAAGAATCACAGCCAAAAATCGTGAGAGCAAACGCACGAAAGGGACGGCACATGTCTCATGTGATCTCCCCAGAGAGACCTGGGCCGTTAAAGAAAAAAGAGGGGGGAGGGGAAGGGAAGCATCACGACACGGACGAAAAGAGGGAGAGGGGTAGAAAAAAAACAGCACATTCATAAGAGCTGCCCTCAGCTGCCCTGGCCACGGCAGCCCCCTTTCGCCGCCCTGATGCGGCCTGGGTGGCAGCCGACAAAGCCCGTGGTTGCACCACCCCTCTCG
>JANHGB010007538.1:0-35703 GCA_026283785.1 Coracopsis vasa
GAAAAAACCCATGAAGCATGTTACAAATTATAATGTGGAAAGGTACAACAATTCTGATTTCAAAATGCCAACGGTGGATGGAATTAATAACAGGGTTGATAGCAGGAAGACTTAAGATTGTGACTTTTGGAAAATCTCCAGCTCTTTTGACAGTCAGATCACATTTTGTTTAGGAACCAGTGTTGATTCAAGATTCTAGTAGGAATGGTGAAGGTCTTAAAATTAATTTTAAAGGGCTTTATCGGATTAGCCGATCATGCATTTTTCTGTATTCTCAAATGTTTAATAATTAATGATGGAGCAAGCTGCAGGTCAGATTAATTAATCTTTCTGAACATGCATGTGTGCATTAGCATTACTGAATGGTCTGTTACTGTTTAATTAAGCCCACAACATATTTCTTTACATTGATTCAGTACCAACCAGGTGTTCCAATTTCAGCTGTTCAAAGTTCTAGTAGACATCTAAGTTAGATGCAAATCAGAGGACTAAATCTAAATGCCTATTTTCCTTATATAATTCATGAATAAAAGCAGATACTTCCATGAAAGGCAATCAGAACATCATTAGCTCATCTGTATTAACTTGTACAGCCCATTATCTACTTCCTAGCTGACATTTGTCATAACCCATTTCAAAGGATAGTTAATGTTACTGCTCTATATGTTATTAAATGCCCCAATTAGAACAGGCCTGAAATTTTACAATTAAATGGAATAAGCATAAGAAGTTTGGCTGGAAAAGTGACATATACTTGATGAAAATTATCAGGTTCTATACCCTTTTTACCCCCTGAAATACAGCTGAAAGCACTTACGTATAGAAGGTAGGCACATTGCAAACCTAACAGGGGGGCAAAAGTCATGAATACAGGCTACATGATCATGGGGACTACCTTACTGGAAGATAGACTTCTGCTAGCAGGTTATGTACTCACAGCTTCCATTTCACCCAGAAGCCAATTCATGGTTGATAGTGTGTATGTTTTTCACAAACACTAGAGCTGGTTTTCAACTCAAGTATCTTTAGTGACCTGCAACATGTTTGGATGTATAGAGCTGCTCTGTTAGACTCCCTTATTGTCAGCAGGGAGAAGAATGTACCAAGAAAAAATGATTCGTCTGAATTGTCTTAGAGATCTGCCAAAGGACAAGATGACTTCAGCAAACTGTATTACTTTCCATTGATAAGAAAAGAAGTTTAGACAAGGAGCTCGGATGTAAATCCCACCCAAGGAAACAACACTGATCCATAAATCTGAAACCAACAGTAATCTTCTAATAAAAGGAACAAACAGCCTCATTCCTACAGATTTGCCAGATTTGCAATGTATCTGCTTCAGAGATTATTAAAACCAAAACAATAAAAAAGCAGTACCACAGTACTATGATTAAATCCACAAGTCATACATTTGGAAATCATACTTTTCTACATGTTGAAGTCTTCTTACATTGGTAAAGCCACAGGAGAAAAAGCATTTCTTTTTCTGAATCTTTATATAGCTGAACCGTATTATATTAGCTTTATATTCCTGAGCCTTTATTTGGCCACCAACCAGTGCAGCCCCTTTTGAGTAATATCACCTTTCCATTAACATGAAAAAGCATAGCTTGCAGCAAGTAGACAGAAAGGAAGGAAAACTTGTTTGGAGCTCACCTTGCTTCTCTCTGGCATGATAAAGTTTTCCAAATCTGAAATTTAAAGGGTACCACTCTAAGCAGCAAAGAGTTCACAGCCAGTTCACAGGTTTACAGCCAGTCTTTCCATTCCTTTCCTGCTTTCTCATCATTATAGATAACTGTATTTCCCAGAGCATTTCTCAAGGAGTTATGTTATTTGGTGAAAAAATGTCTTGATCTCTGCCTCGTTTTCCTTCGTTCTTTTTTTTCTTCACCCCAACACCCTCCCACAAAAAAAAAAAAAAAACAAAACACAAAAAACCCAAAAAAAACCTTTAGCTTTGTTTCTGATGGCTGTAAAGGAAAGTTAACAAACCTGATTCAGAGAAAGTGCTCATCCACTATAAAAAGAAACATCTGAGAAGTCCCATAGCTCTCCTGGCTTCATGTGAAGCTGCCAGGCAGTATCCCAGAGACAGCCTCAGAGCTCAGCAGCACAGCTTGCCTAAGCCCTTTGTCCTCCTCCCATAAGGCTCAGCTCATCTGCAAGATTAATTGCAACTGCACAGAGTGACCCTCAGGGTCATCATAGCCTCAGAACCATGTAATGATGAAAGAAGGGACATGACAGGAGTAGGTGGAGGCTGCAGGGTGAAATGTACACACTCCAAAAGGGAAGCCAAAATGGTAGGGATGGGCAATCTGACAGAATAACAGTGCGGTCACTGAACTGAAACATGATGCAGTATGCACAGAGAGCTGGGGAGGAAATAGAAAAAAAAGCCCTGGCTGCCTCTACTTAAAGAAAACAATAGCAATGCAGAGCCCTGGATGCCACAGAGGGAGTGCAACAGCCACGTGGAGAGGTCATCCCCTTCCACACAGCTGAGATGTGTAACAAGAGAGCACAAACTTTCAGCAAAAGGAAGGTCAAAGCTCATAGCAGGTTCAGCCTTTGAAAAGATGATAACAATGAACATTCAGCAAACTGCAGGCTGGTCTGAAAAGAACAGCAGGAAGTTTCTCAATAATTTCTTCTGGATCTTCTTAATAAAGAGAAATTAGGCTTCTTTTTGAATACCAGATTCACTGAAAAATGATGAAGAGTCGTCCCCTTTCTCACAGATCAAGTAAGGGAGAAAAATCTGCCATTCTGTTTTCTCACAAATTAGCACACGGGCATCAAAATAACAATGCAAACACCTCCAAGGGTAATTACCTTTTTTGGCTTGAGTGTCTAATCAACATATTGAGGTTCTGGTCACACATGTTGATCTGGCTTTAGCAAAGCCGAGTGAAGAACCTGTCAGCCCCAGCTGGTTCCCAGCCATCTGCCCCCACCACTTTGATGATGCTACTGACTTGTGGGCCTGCTTGCATAACTATTCAGACCAGTGCTCTCTGCTTCAATGCAAACAAGCTAGCTGAGCTGAAATAAAGTAAACAAGCCACAAACATTAGGTCTTCTCTCGGCTGGACTCTTGCAACTCAGCTAAGTTCTGAGGTGATCACCTGAGCAATCACTCCAGCAGATCTGGGGGTCTTAAACCTCTCCTGGTCAAGGACTGTTTTGTACGGAGAACAGAGACCATCTCCCTTATACACTCTTGGATTCAGAGGTCTTCAAGCCTCTTCCCTGATAAAACTATCTCTACAGACTCTGTCTCTAGGGTTTTCCCAGGTGATATTAAAAATCCTTCTCTGACTTTCTGCTGCGGTGGCTGTTATCTCTTTGGTGTTCCTGCTGCCTCTGTTTTCTGAGCCTGCCTCCTCCCTGGTAACTTGTCCCACAGTGCCCATCTTCCAGCAGAACCCTTCTCCCACATAGTTCAGATCCCTGCAGCTGCTGTGTATTTTGAGTTATAGTGCCCAGCTTTTTTTGTCTGCTCAGCAAAGGAGCTTAACTTCTTTACGGCAGGGTAGAAAAGTATATGGGCTCTTCAGGGAAATAGTAAATTAGCTACTCCCTGCTCTGGATTGAAACTAGACACAGAATTACCATAAGGTAGAAATTTAAATAGCTCTCCAGTACAGAAGTTATGGTAGGCTGGGTTTCGGGAAGGAGCACTCAGAGAAATGTGCATGGGGTACTCTTGTGTTTAAGCAGTCTTTCCCATTCTTCTCTGTGGTCTCATCCCCCCAGCCACTTGATAGCTGACCTGAAGGAAAACAGACTGGTTTTACTCTCTGGTCTGAACTGTCTTCACCATTCTTAGAAGTATTTAAAAGACATATAGATGTGGCAGTTAGGGACATGGTTTAATGGTGGGCTTGACAGTGCTGGGTTAACAGTTGGACTTAATGATCCTACAGGTCTTTTCCAACCTAAACAATTCTATGATTCTATGACTCTATGATTCCTTTTGTGCAAAGTAAAGCCTGAATAGGGTTCCCTCCACCACCCAGCACTACAGGATGTCCTTTTAATGTAAGCCTCTGGCTCATGATTTCACTTTCAAATGAGATACACAATACAATTAGAAATGACACAGAGAGAGAGAGACTCTCACAGAGATGCATGCTGCTAAATATCACATCTGGTTCCTCCCCAAAATTTTCCAACACTAGTGTTTGCTGAGTTGCGTGCTATATCTTGGTTGGTATGGTTTAACTAAGAAAACCTGTGCAAACCTCAAAGTGAATACACACACTTGTAAATGAGGCAGAAATATTCAATAATCTCATTTTCTGACATGTTTGTACCTCCTGGCCTCAGTCTAGGTTTAGTGTGAGAGTCTCCATGACTGTACTGGGTTTGCATGGTAAGATTTTGGTGGTGAGGGGGGCTAGAAAGACAGCTTCTGTGAGAAGAGCTAGAAGTTTTCCCCATGTCTGATAGAGCCTCTGGGATAACAGAGTTAAGAAGCAGGGAAAAAACTGCTGTGCAACAGCAACTGCAGCTGGAGTGAGAATATGTGAGAGAAACAACTCTGCAGACATGAAGACTCTTCAGTGAAGAAAGAGGGGAGAAAGAGCTTCAGGTGCTGGAGCAGAGATTCCCTTGAAGCCTGTGGAGATCCTGTGAGAAGCACGTGATTGAGCAGGCTCCTGGCAGGACCTGTGGCCCCATTCAGAGAGGAGCCTGTGCTGGAACAGGTTTGCTGGCAGTACTTGTGAGCCTGCGGGGGACTCGTGCTGGAGCAGTCTGTTTCTGAAGGACTGAACCTCTGGAAAGGACTCACACTGGATCAGGTAGTGAAGAACTGCAGCACGTGGGAAGGACTCACATTGGAGAAACTGGTGGAGGACTGTTTGCCATGGGAGGGCTCCTGTGCTTCAGCAAGGGAAGAGTGCGAGGAGTCCTCCCCTGAGGAGGAAGGAATGGCAGGGAAGATGTGTGGTGAGCTAACTACAACCCCAATTCTCTGTCACCCTGTGGTGCTGAGGGGAAGGAGTATAGGGAGTGAAGTTGAGCCCAGGAAGAAGTGAGATGTGGGGGGAAGATATTTTAAGATTTGATTTTATGTCTCACTCTGATTTGATTCGTAATAAAATAACTAATTTCCCCAAGTTGACTCTGTTTTGCTCATGAGAATAATGGGTGAATGATCTCTCCCTGTGCTTATCTTGGTATATTTTTTTCTCCCATGCCCAACTGAGAAGGGGAGTGATAGAGTGGCTTTGGTGGCCACCTTGCATCCAGCCAGGGTCAACCCACCATAATGATGCAACACAAAGGACCGTGGGCAGAAAGCACTGTTCCTGTCACAAATGAATCTTCTGTCATGACATTTCTTGACCAATTTCTCAAGTTCATACAGAGACTGAACCTGTTACCTGAACTTTTCGGTTTTCTCAGAACTAAATGAAATTTCTCAGACTTCTGCAGTGCAGTTATCATTATTCTTTGTCATGGTGCAATCCCTGTTTGCTCAATGCAGCCCTATAAAGCTCTTCACCTCTAGTTCCCATTTGTTTTTGTAAAGCCTATTTTCTTGAAAGGTTTCCTTGTATTGAAATCATATAGCATTTTCTCTCTGACATCTTCTTTCTGACCTGAAAACTTAATGCTCATCTCTACTAGTTTTTAATCTTTCAAGCTGAATCAACAGAACATTCTCACTTTCCTCAGGAATTTTTGTAAGTATTTGGCTTTGATCTTTCTGTGATTGTTGTAAGATCAGGGCTGGGAAAACTTCAAACAACATACAGTGGTTCAGTGGTTTGAAACAGAGCTAAATTAGAAATGTATTTTATACACACAAAGTGTGTGAGTTTCAATGAAGGTAAATGAATGTTACTTCTATATTTATTTACTTTTGGTTTTATTCTGCTAATCAACTCATGAAAAATTTTACTGAGCACAGGTCAATAGCTAAGCTTGTTATCACTCAGGTGTAAAATGTAAAATCAATGCAATCACTTTCTTGCTATCCTTCTCTCTTAAAAGCACAGAGGGAATAAACATAGTGGAAAATATAACGAACAGCATAGAATGTTTCGGCAGAGAGGGAGACAGTGCATGATTTATTCTTTTCATGCCTTAAAAGCCTTTCTTCTTCCAAATTCCACTATCCTAACTCTAATACAAGAGTAAATTGTCCCTCTAGGGTTGACCCTAAACTATGGGAAATGTAGCCACATGCAACTAGCAGTAAGGCTGCAAGTGTTTCTTCTAGAGAAACTCTGCTCCTGTTGGGGAGAAAAGCATAGGGGTGCTCTTCAATCTAAGAGGGAGTACTTTGAGTGAACAGCTGACCCTAGGCTAAACTAACTGGTCAGTGTGAGTGGGTACTTACCTGAGTAAAATGTATCACATACTGACTTGGCTCTAGCAACTAAGGGGGCTAGAGCACCTCCCATGCTCTTTGTGGGCTAAGAAAATTAGGGCCAGAAGAGAAGGCTGCGTGGAGACCTCATAGCAGCCTTTCAGTATCTGAAGCGGGCCTATAAGGGTGCTGGAGAGGAACTCTAGAGATAGGACAAGGAGTAACAGGTTCTGTTACAGCATGCTCAGTCCTTCAGCATGCACATTGTCCTTGACTTACCTATGGGACAGAAGGGTGTCTGTACCCCAGCACCCCAACAGTGTGGCTGATATTACTGTTCCTGGTGTTCCTCAGTCATAAGAAGTAGCCTTTACAGGAGTTGATGTCTGATTTTGTAGTGGCTTGGCCACTGCCAAGCCTACAATTTGTTTCTTTTCTTCTAGGTAAAGTCCTCCTCGCACCTTCCACCCACCCTCAGCTTGGATTCATATCGCCACTACAACCCTCACATTAATTAATTTGCTTTTGTAACACACCTAGTTTTTGCTCCAATATTCATTATCCTTCAGTGAAAGGTTTCTGACATGGATCTTCTCTGGCATTAACCTGACAGCAAGAAACCCACATAAGCACGTAATCATAGAATAATTTGGCTTGGAAGGGACCTTCAATGGTCATGTAGTCCAGCTCCCCTGCAATGAGCATGGACATCTTCATCTAGATCAGATTGCTCAAAGCCACATCTTCCAAAACATAATAAGTCTAATTACTCTTTAATTGTTGTTTTGTCATCTTGCACTCTTGTGTCATGATTAAACCTTTGTTTTTTCTGAGCTCCCAATGTCATGTGATAAAAAATTTCAAAAAATAAATAAATAAAATCAAGTCCTCATGACTGAAGTGAAAATTCCATTTGAAAACTCAAAAGCTTGAAGACAGATTATAACAGATGTTGGTTTATTATTGCAAAGATTCACTATTTTTTAAGCATCCACAGAGCTTTTGGCAGGCCTAACATGAACAATTTTGGAGGGTTTAGGTTTGGCAGAATTAGAATTCTTCTTTATATGCTGACCAGGGAGATTGACACCATAAAACTCACAACCCCAGAAAAGCGAGCTGTCCTCTAGAAGTGACAAGCATAAAAGCTAGAATTACCATTTTTACTGATGCTTTTGTCTTCCTGAGAAGCTCGTCAGTCTCATCTACAGAGCTGTGCTAAGACTTCCTTCATATGCTGCCTTCAAGCCTTCACCAAATGATAAAGTACCATTAATCTACTATCCCTTATGTGTGATGCCATTCCATTGCATTGCTTCTCCATCACAGCATGCAAGAATATCTGGCATGCAAGAATAGATAATTTTTCACTTAGAAACTGAATGTTTAGAAGAATATGCATGACAAAATTATACTTCTCAACAGGCATTTTTCATACATAGAGGCTATAATACTCATTATTTCAGTACAACTGTGTGCATTATTTACTGACTGTTGAAAATTCTAGAGAATAAAGACATGATACAGAAATTGCCGTGGTAAGTTATGACATGTCTTTAACCAAGGACTCAGACCTTCTCTTCTGCTCTCAAGGGAACGTAAAATATGCAAAAGCTATCTTTCGATGTAATGTAATGTAGTGAAATGCAATGTTTTGTCTATTTAAGAGAGCCAGTAGCTGGAAAATCAGTGCAGAACCATCTGACTCCTCACTGTAATTTAGTTGGCAGCTGTGTGCAGAGCTCCATGGGAGTAAGAGTTGTCTGGGCTGGTGACATGAAAAGGATTCAGCAAGTGGGTTCATACACAGCATGAATTCACACACCAGAACACTCTTGGAAGGGAAAAACCAAAACAATAAACCTCACCCTTTAGCTGTGTAGTATGACTAACAAACAGCAAAGGTCCTCAGGTAAACAACATTTGCACAGTAGAAAAAGAATTAGCCTATAACAACTGCTTTTTCTATGCACAAGGTCACTCTGTTTAGCTTTTCTTAATCTCTCAAAAGTGCTGGGAGGAAGGGCTCTATATAATGAAATTAGTGATTTCTGCACATGCTATAAGGAGACTATACTGAGAGATAAAAAATAGTTTGGTTATACATTGTCATGTGTCCCTTTCAGTTTCAGCCATGACCTGGGCCACAAATGGGATGATTTGGCTAAGCAGACACTTCAAGTTTTGATCATATATACCTTAATGTCATGGGACAAAGATTATGTCCTATTAATAGGTCTGCATGAGGGTGAAAATTTTGTGCCTGTGTAAAAAGTTGGGCACTCTTTCTCAAGTAAAAACCAAACAAATCATGTGTAATGTAGCTGTTGAAGGAAAGGTTATTACTAATAAAAATAAACTTACTAGGGCCATGTGAGCAAACATAGGAACAAATGCATACCCATATGGAAATTCAGCATAAGGGCTGAAAGCTTATGAAAACACCTGCATCTAAATATTGACCTCAGACTTTTCTCCTTGTTATATTTCCCCAGGCTTAGCCAAAATCTGCAAATAAACAATCCAATCAAACTGCAGGACTTCTCCAGGAATTCACTGTGCCCATCTGTTTGTGAATCAGTCACAGGCAGACTCAAGTAAACAATAAATACATGAAGATACAAATGATAAGACTTTACTGGAGGAAAAAAAAAAAAGGAAAGCATAGCTTCTCATGCCAGGAATGTGGTGTGTATTCTAAAACTGGCAGTAATTTTTACATTTATTCTGGGAGAAGGAAAGAAAGCAGCAGCTCAGCAGGCTTTCTGTGATTTCTTAACAGACATTTCGTCATTTATTGTTTATTCCCTTTATATTTCTTCCATAGAGCAGAATTTATGTAACTGTTCTTTATGTTGTTATAATTTCCTCCTAGTTTGAATGTTTGCAATGAAAGGTGTCCCATGGAGTTTAGAAAGATTCTTAATTCTGTCTGAAAACTTGTTAGCTTTTACTATTAAAAGAAACATTTATGAGGAGATATCGAAAGATTTTGAGGGTTTTTTTAGGGTGAAGAAGAAAAGATTGAAGGAAGACAATCTACAATTATGTTTAAAAGTTGTTATGGTGAAGATGTATTTTTATCTCAGTACCACTGAGGATGCTACAAGAAAAAATTTAAATTGAAGTAAAGGGGGAATATTTGTTTATTTGTTCTCATTATGAATTTAACAGCAGGCAGGGTATCGTTGCTGTTTTCTCTATGTAGCCATTTTATCCTGCTATTCAAGCCATTCTCAAGAAGGGCTCTTTATCTGCAGTTCAGCTACTGCCAGGTTGCTCATTCTTTCCCATGCATGCCCAGAGACATTCTTCATTTCCCAAGGAGTCCCAGGTATTCATGCTATTCAAAGGCAGCTCAGAAGTATAGACAAATTGAAATGTTTTGTCATGGATGAGAGCAAAGCAGCTAAAGTAGAAGGCAGTACAATTCAGCATTTTGCTGGTACTAGGAATGGAAAGTGCTGTTGGGAAGAGATGGTGAAAAGGACTTTAGGATGCGTGAGTTTATTGATGGAGGAAGGAAGTCTCGAGACTTAAGCAATGAACAAGATTAAGGACGACAAAGGTCATTCTCAGGCTCTCAGGAAGAATTTGTGGGAGAGGACTGTAATGTTTTCTTCTCTGAGATGCTGTTAGAAGAGATACTTTCCTCTCCTCATCTCCTTAGTCCTTCAGCATCACCTGTATAGACCTCTCTTTCCTAGCACTTCAGGGACTCCCTATTCCCAGTCTAGTTTAGGGTCAGTTTTTTTAATTTACACCACTGAGGAGAATATAAAAAAAGGCCTTAAAATAAAGCAAAAAAAAATAGAAAAATCTTTTCCAATGGCAACTGTAGTTAGTGCTGAATAGGTACTCGGGAGACCAGAAACTCTCCAGCACTGGAAGCGTTTAGCCGTTCTTTCCCCTGTTGGCCAGAGGAAGAAAAAGGTAATCTCTCAACATCCCTTCTAGCCCTAATGTCCGTTATGTTATAATCACAGTATTAGCAGAAAGCACAGCTTGCTGCTACTTCTGAGATGCATCACTATTTCATAAAATATTACAGCTCAGGAGCCGCAGTTTTTAATTTAAATGCTTGTGTTTCAATTTCATATTCTTATCAGAAAGACAAAGTCAAGACTGAGACCACGCAATCTGGAGAAAATTTATCTTCCACAATCCAGCATAATATAAATTGTTTTATTTATCTAAACAGTAATGCAATGTTCAAAATTAAAATCACTCAAATCCTTTAAATAAGTTCTTTTTTTGTTTCTCATTAACAGCTTTGGCCTGTTTTAAGCTTGCAGACTCCATGAACAAATCTCAGGCATGATTTGCCAGTCAATGTGATCCAGGGACCATTCCCTGTGCACAATTTGTATGCAGCCCTCTGGTTTGGAGATTGAGATGGTTTGTTAAACATGAGCCAATGCATGCCAGCAGATCTGAGTGCCCAGTAAATTAAACTTGTCTGTTAGTATTTCTTGTATAAATGTCACCTATGTCTTGACTTAGTCATTGGCTTGGATTTCAGCTGATGCCTGTAAGTGTAAATATAAAAAATCATTTAACAAAACAAAATATACAGTGCAAAATAAGACTTTGGTGTTGCGTTTCACTACAGCAGCAAGTACAATAATCTTCAAAGAATCTGTCTTACTGTTTGTCTACTGTGGTTCAAAATATCTTCATAGTTTTGTTTATTTTTTCAATCACATAAACCCCACTCTTATGAAGTGCATCAACTCTCATGAAGAGATTATGAGCAACCAACCACAAGCAAACTTCCTAGATTTGCCTTCAGATTGAAATGTTTTGGACATCCATTTAGAACAGCTTTAAGGATCTTTATTCAGCATCTCTAGTTAACAGCTATCTTTAGAAGGATGCATTAACAAAGCCACCCACTGAAGGAATAAATAATAGCTATGAGGAAATGCATTTCAGTACCCAGGCTATGAAAGAAATGTCAGCTTTCAGAAGGTGGCTAAATATACTATAGTCTTCAGGAATACTGCCCACAGCACAGTAGAGAATCTGATGGAGCTAGGACTCACCTGAGAGTCGGCTGCAGTAAGCCAGAGCAATTATCCACAACATGTGAGAGCACCCATGAATAGCTTAGGCTGTGAAAAGTATCTTCTTTGGAGAACCAACCTATAGATTGAGATCAAAAGCTGCGCTCCATAGAAAGTCACTGTTCTCCATTCCAAAATACAAGAAGAAAATAAAAAAAAAAAAAAGAAAAGAGCAACTATTTCATGACATTGAAGGGTAACAAATAGCTATTTAATGACATTGAAAAGTAGCAAATTCAAAACTGGAAATGTTTTCTCACACTATCTCACAGTACAATTAGGCAGTGGAGGTGCCATGGCATGTCACTCAAGCTATCAGCCTATTCAAGAGGGAAGGTGACATTCAAATAACCTTTGAAGTTCTTGCTGTCATATTCTATTAACAACAGAATTAGTATCAGACTGTCTGCCTTGAGGTTTACATACATCTGTATCTAGTCCACCTCAGCATGGGACTTTATGCTGCAAAACAAATTACCCTGTGTATGGGTACTGCCTGGTTCCTGCATCTTAAGCTGAAATACTCATTCCTGGACACCATCACGATGATGGACAAAATGAAAGTTTCTCCAGTCTAGCACAGAAAAGCTTAATTTCTTCTGTCAGGAAACATAAGTCTGTAACAAGTAAAACAGTCAATCCATACTACTAGGAAAAAGAATTTTGTGAAAATCTTCTAAATATGCTTTCTGTCTGTACTTCAAGTATATATAATTAATTATTCTGTTAGGCAAGGAAGGTAAAAATGTTGGCTCTCACTCTGATACATTTCATATATTTCTGATTAATAAGCCATCTATCTATAATTAATCTTGAAATATAAGCAAACATTCAAAGTAAATAACAGAAGCCTGCACATTTCTAGGACATCCATCATCATGGTTTTTGTTGGCTGTAGACAAGACTATCCATGGAAATGGCAATACTTTATTACCTTTCCATCATCTGCTTTGATTACCATTACCAAGCATATTGCAAACTTTCAGCATAAAATACCACTCTGTAGCTTTGGAGATGCCTAAAACTTTTTTGTGACTCCTCCTCCCACAATGTATGAAAAATTCCCAATTCTCAGTAGGAGAAAGAAAAAGGAATGGGTGCCACCAGAAGCAAAATGTTTATTCCGAGAATTTTGTTTTGATGAAAATTTGTGGTTGAAGCTCTTGGAAAAGAAAATGTCATGACTGGTTTGCATGTGACAAAACAAAACATCATGATTAGCTTTCTTCTCTGTAAAACTCAAAGGCTACATGGGACTAAATGTGCATGGAGCGGGAGAGACAGGAGAAAAGTCAGAAGGGATGTTTCTCATCCACCAATGTATTAATAAGTGAACTTTTGCAGATGTTCACACCACTCAGGGAAATGTGCTGGTCTCTGCAGTCTATCTGTATAATCAATGGAAGGGGGTAGATGGGAGTTTACTTTGGGAGGCTCTGCAGTCACAGCCGGACCACACAATTATGTGATGCAGAGCACTATAGAGGGGGTTGGCCTCCTGATCAGGAGCCAGGACAATGTAATAAGCTCACCCCTTATCCAATGAGCATAGATGGAACTTGACTTAACATGCAGAGGGCAAAGTCTTGCAGGTTAGATGGAAGTCTGGCAGACCTGTTTCTCTTATGAGAACTTGAAATACTAATAAGCAAGGCTAGTGGTAAAACTTTGATTTCAGCTCTTCCACCTGCACCCTGATCCCTTCTCCCTTCTCATCTACCATGCTCCCTTATATGTGTATAAGTGATTCTAGTGTACAATAAATTACCCTAATCCCTAAAACCCACATGCTTGTGTTACCTTTCTTGCATAGTATACATGCTGGCATGAAACGCTTCTCTCCATTCCCAGAGATTCTCACTAAGACAACTAGTTGAGTCAAACAAAAAACTCAAAACACACCAAACTGGAGTCTACAAGCAAGTTAGCATGTATGCAGTAAAGACAATGAATGAAATAGGACCTTAGTGAAGGTAGAAACAAAGTATCTTGGGAATATAGTTGAAGCTATAGATGTGGGGATTTTTTTTCCCAATAAGTATATGTTTTCTTTTTGAAAGTCTTGGATCTAGTATAGCTGCAAGAGCTGCAATAATCTCGCACTTCCCGCTTCCTAGCAGTAACTTTTGAAATGCCATTGCTATTAGCCTAATTGTGCCCTAAGAAAACTGCAAGATGTTGAAGAAAACTGGGTTTGATTCTCCCATCATTCCAAAAGGGCTTTCAGTGAAATCACAGCAGATCCCAGTGCAGTGTTAAGACATGTAGTAACTTGTGTAAACTTGAGATGATCTTAAAAGAGGGTGAAATAGTGTAGAACGAGAGAATAAAAAAGAGAATATTGGCCCAGCAGTTCCTGCCACAGTTAGTGGAAAAGCAGAGTTTTGGAAGAACCACAAACACTATTCTGCATTGTGTTTTTTGTCTTTATTTTTAAACTCTCCCTCGCTCACTTTTTCTCCACACAAAACAGAATGTGGGAAAAGATGGGTCAAGGAAGCCTGTTATTTAATAAAATGTATCCTTTGGATATAAGGGAAAGAAGAATTAAAAAAAAACCAACACTACATTTATTTATACATTTGTAAGATCAGCCCTGAGTGTACTGCCACATTTCCCTTTCTTCTCTTTTTTCCTTTTTAATTTTCCCCTCTTAAATCTACACTACAAAACAATTCTTCTGAAATGCACGCCAAAATAATTTTATATCAAATGGGATCCTAAACCCAAATATAATTTGTAGATATTTTGTAGATATTCAGAAACATCAGAAATAATTCATTCAAACATAATGCACAGCATTTAAAAAAAAACCACCCTAACAACTACTCGTGCTATCATAAAATAGGTTCAGTTTGCATATCGGAGAATACCAGAGGGCATAATCCATCAAATGAGAATAATCCTCTGATGTGCTATAAACACAAATCAAGGGAGTATGAAACCTATGTAATGTCACAGTTTTATATTAAAACATAAATGTTAGCACCGGGATAGATTTTGCTTTCAAGATACAGATCTGTTTTGCATTGCCCCTGGGTGAGCTCATTACATGCAAGGTTGACTATAGTTTGGTTTGCGATGGATTTCAGCAAACAGCTTTCTAACTGTATGAGGGTGATGATGTATGCAGCTTGCTCTGGCATGAAATCTTTCAATAGTAGAAATTTCCCAGCTTGATAAAGACTGTAGAACTCCCCAATAAAACTGTGTGCTCACTCAGCCTGTACAGCTTCCACTGGTAGCAAAATTTTCACAAAGCATTAAAATCCTAGACAATGTGATGTGAATTACAGTTTGGAACAGAAAAAAAGTATATTGACCCAAATTGATTGAAGTTAGAGCCCCAAACTGAATCTCCTCTTTAAAAGCTAAATTCTAAAAAGTTGTATACTTGTATAAGTATTCGATTATACTTGTTCTTGTGCAGCATATAGTAATGTAGACAAATGAGGAATGTGGAATACGACATGATATTAGCTTTGATAAATTTGCGTTACAAGGTATTCAAGCTGGTTTTCACCCTCTTTGGAGGAGATCAGAAGTACAGCGATAGCACAAAATTTTTTATTAACTATGCAAAGCATGTCGCAATGTGCTTGTGTTACAGCCTGCACATCAGTTTTTTCTCTTCAGATTCCAGTTCTCTACAATGTTGCAAGACCACTATGCAGTCTTTTCTGCACCTAGATGGAAGATGAATGGTCTAATTCGCAACACATAAAATGTCCCTTCTGGGATTATGCAGATATCATCTCGGCATATAGATTCCTCTCCCACAGGCTGGCAACTGAGATGTGAGATGAGAAGTGCTCAACTTTGCCCTATCTGAAGTCAATGGGACTTTGAAAATCATGACCAAAAGTGTTGTATATGGTTAACAATGATTTCATTGAAAGAATGAAATTCTTCCATTTGAAAACCTTGGAGTTTTCAACATTCATTTTTTCACCCCATGATTCTTCAGAGTGAGGTGCAAAGGCAAGGGCAAAAGCAAAGGCAATTAGAGACAGAAAGAAAAAGAAGGATTAGGGGAAGAGAAGGGTGTTCTTTGATAGTCAATAGTTCTTTCAGTTGTCAAATTTCTGATAGGGGTGTAGGGTAGGGGCCTGTTCCAATAAAGGCCAAGGAAACCAACCCAGGGAACTGAAGAGAGGACATCTTGATGCATACACCTGTGGGAGTGTGCCCTATGACTGAAACTACTCATCTCCACCTGTGACTGAAAATGCCCATCTCCACAGCCCTCCCTTTATGACAGTGCTATGATAATGGTGGGGAGAAAGCTTCTGAGCATGGACTTGGAGAGAGATGTCTGCATCTTCACCGAGGTCTACCTCAGCAATGTTTAGCATGCCAAGTAGAGGTGGCAACAGCCACATGTTAACAGTGCAGGTGACAAGTTACAGTGGATCTTCCTCTATAAATTTAACCCTATGTCATTGACACTGCTGGAAAACTCATTTGTGGCACCTCTGGTACCACTAGCTGAAAACAGACAAAAAGGAAAAGCTGTTTAGCAGCTTTGAAAAAAACAGAAGGCTGGGGAAAAAAATGCCCAGCAGGTAGGAAAACAAATCCGTACTGATACTCAGTAGTCATCTGCTGAGAATGAATGCAGCATTCTAGAATTAGCAAAATAATCAAAAAGTGTTGAAGGGTAGCAGAGGTACATCCAAGTGTTGTGTGATTCATTTCCTAACAAATCGATCTATTTAATTAAAATATAAGCAATCTCCCATTCATCACAGTTTCCCAGTATTTCAGGGTTGGAAAGTTTTTTTGGCTCTTATGTAACCTGCACATGCAATACAGAAGTACACTGTGATGTTCTGTCTTTGCTTTTAAGAGCAAAACTCGTCAGTTTTCATAAATTCCTATTAGAACCAAGATTTTTTTAAGGTAACACCACTGCTCTGCACACCCTTATATGGGGGGAAAGGGGTATGATGCTGTTGTCTGTCATTTACAGGTGCTTACATTTTGAAGTCAAAAGGGACCATCAGGAGTTACTGGAAGATGAAGCATACACAGTCCAGGGGAAGCCTGTTGCTACTTTTCAAGGTAAATTTAATGGGAAAAATATCAACAATTTAGTTGCCTTTAAACTCTGCTGTCCGGTGTTGCTTGTCATCTCTACTCAGAGCTGTTAATATTTCTAGTCTGAATATTTTTCCACCAGTTATGCGGTTCTCTGTTAGACAAAATAAATGCTTATTAGAAATATTATCTAAAAGGTAAATACTAGAAGACTAATCATGTAAGCCTCCAACCTGCTATTCATTAAACTAGTGAGTTTGAGTTTCTTTAGTTTTCTAGTTAACGTGTCTTTTCTGAATATCAAATAGTTCCCGAGGTACTTTTCTGAAGCCCATCAAAGTTCCAAAAATAGTGCAGAGGTATAGCCAGCCAGTACTCCAGAAGCAGCTGAGCATCTTCTACAGAGTTAAACTAATATTTTAAATTCTAATTTACTTTTCCTTACATCTCTATCCAAAAATTATGACATTCTTTTTCAAGGATATCATTTTGCCCTGACAGAACACTGTCTCTACCTAACGGACTAATTTTTAGACCCAGTGCTTTACCAGAGAAAGACCAAAATAAAATAAAATAAAGTAAAACAAAATAAAATAAAATATATAATAATTAATAATTATTATTTTTGCAATAAAAATTGCATCCTTTCTTTGTTCCAAAGAGTTCACATTTGTCTTTGTAAAAACTAGAGATAGTAGATCCTTAGAATTTTCTTACATTATTGTTATTATTTTGTTACACTCTATTGTATGGGGTTTTTTACATTAATTTAAACATAGAATACCAGCTGGCCATAATAGAAATGCATAAACTATATCATGCTAAGTCATATTATACTGATATTCCACATACTGTAATGACATAATTACTGTAGGATACTATTTATAGACAATGTCTCAATATATCAAACAATTTCATTACCAGAAAACACAACACTTTGATATTTACAAATAAATAAAACTTTAAATCTGTCATTTTCAGGGGAAATTAACCCTATTCTAACCTGTCCTGTGGACTGCTAAGGCTTTGACACTGGAAGCTAAGTAATGGCATGAATTAACAGAAGTTTTGTGACTCCTTAAGCCTCATCCTTGTTTTTCTAAACTCCTGGTATAAGCCCTGGTACAAGCCCTGGTACAGCAGATGGATCTCACAATTCCTATATCTGCATACTACTTTAGCTGAAAATTTCAAAGAATGTTGGCTACAAACACAGGATATAATATACCCAGATGTTTGGCTGTCTACATTAATGGAGGTTGAGATGTTCATAACACAGTAGAATAGGTATGGAAGCTCTAGTGGGTTTATGCCAACTTCATATTGCATCCTTCATGTTAGGCTTACTCATGAGCAAATCTAGGATATTGCCTTCGCGTGGAAAAGTAAAACGTTGCTTGCAGTGAAGAGTTAGAATTCAACCTGCTGGCAATTTTATTGGGTTATTAGAAAACTCAAAACACACTGTTGGGTAGAAGGCAGTCTACCATTATGCATCCTTTGCTAAGAACAGTCTGAGAGCAACTAGGAAATATGCCAACTGAGCCAATGCACCTGTTTTCAGGTTTATTGCGTTTAGCACAGGGGAAAACAAGAGAAAATTCATAATGAAACAAGCACAAGCTTTGTGTTTTGAGGGCCTTTGCTGAAACTAGGATCAGTACCCTAGCCTTTCTTAACGGCCAGTGAAAGCTCAGCTCCAATGACAATGAGGAGAATAAAGGGCTATGAAAACTCATATTAAAATGTCAAAGACAAAGCCAAAGGAAAATATTTAGTTAATTAATTATGGCACGATAAACTTGTAAAAAGGCTTACAGTTTTGTACTCTAATAATGCCTATGAGTATGCCATACCTACTCTGTACAATATAAGAATAGAACAAGAACTTCCAAGTATGCTGATAATTTTCTTTTAAAATAGCCTTTTTCTTTTCATTTGACCTAAACCCAAAACCTTTCTAAACCTTTCTTTATAAGTGAAAGATTTAGTTTTGCTTTCATGACCTCATTTCACTGTCTTGTACTTTCAAAGCTTAAACAGCTGAATCATCTAATGAATTAAGCCATAAATATAACTGCATTTGCTTCCTCTTAACAAATACTTGGTTCATAGTTGCAATTCTGCTAAAGTTTCTGTAAATCAAAAATTAAAGTCTTTTAAAAATGTTTTGATTTCTAGAGCAAATTCTGAAATAAATTCACATTTTCTGATCAGAGAAAAATAAAATTTCCATGAGCTGTAAATCTCTGCTTTTCAAGAGGACACAGGCATTCAAAGATTCCAGGGGATGCTTAGGTTAGAGAGAGAATGAGGTAAAGAGAAGTGTTTGAAGTTTGAGTGCTTTTATCAGTTCATAAGTCCAGCTCTAGAATGCAGTCAAACAATGGTAAGAAGATTCTCTCCAATTCATACAGTATATTCTCTCCATACATATATCTCTGCAATTCATACAGTCCTTACATTAAAAATAACTGAAGCTTTCAAAAGGTTATCTGTCACCCAGTCTGAAATGAAATGTATGGTTACAAAACAGCAAGATAGGAACTCGAAGAAGGCTGGAGCAAAAAAACATTGTGGCATCGAGGAAGGACTAGGAATAGATCAATAGGAGAAGAGGGGCAAGCTCTTCTTTCTCACCAAGCACCAAGCTGAACAAAGGTAAAGGTGAGAGAAAGCAATCTTACTCAGCTTGGCAGATCACAAATACCCCTCCTACAGACTCCATCTACGCTAAACACATTTTTCCTTTGTTAGATCAATGCTTGCATGAGATAATACCTTTGAGCTGGAATCAGGAGACCGTGGATGATAGCAAATGACCAGAAGAACTTCATGACACCAGGGGAGAATGAGGCATAGGCTGTGCATCTGTGATGCGAAAATGTGGCAATGGACTTGACATAAGAGTCCAATACACCACTCAATATAGGAGTCACTTGGCATACATGTTTGCTTCCCTGTGCTTCCACTTCCTCTCCATCAGCCCTTTGTTTTGGTTTGTTTTTAAACACATACACAAAAAATATGCAAAATTTAGGTCATTATTAAAGAAAAGTTGTCCAGTCTGTATCTGAAGTACAGTCTTCTGTTCTCCCAATGTGAAACCCAGTTTCTCTGTTTTCAGTAATGCTGAATGGTCAGAGGTCTATTTACTTATGTAGGTGATGTAAGAGAGAACCTTGATTTGTTTACGTCTTTCCCACTATTTTTAACCCAATGATGGTTGCGATTAACTAGATTTAGTGTTCTTTGAAATACTCACGTGTACAAAAATCTCCCACAGAAAAGCATAGGCTGACAGTTCCATTGCCCTTTAGCCTGTTAGTCATTCTGCATATGAATAATAATTGCCTTTGTCCATCTTTCTAAAAACCAAAAATTGGAAAGGAACAGTGTATTTGCATCAGCTCCTTCTTCTGAAGTATATTCTTACTGAGAAACTCCATATGGTGAAAAACAAAACAAGCACAATGAAAACCAGTGTTATGCAACATCTATTAAAAATCAGATGAGTCACCGCACAGAAAGTTGCCAGGCCTGAAAGAAACTAAAAACCTGCTAGCCTCACTATAGCAAAGTCCTGAGAGCTGAAGAAATATTCCTTATTTTGGAAAGATGTTAGCTGAAATGGGCTTGGCATTTGCCGAATCAGCATTATAAAGAGAGATGACATTTGACTTTGAATAACTTTCAGTTTAATTTCATATTAATACTCCATTTGAAAGTTCAAATAGTAAGAACATAAAGAAGGAGAAATGTGCATTTAGATATTAAAGATAGCATTCACTGGGAAAAGCAAGACAAACAGGATTACTGTCTTCAGGATCAGTTTTGTGCAGTATGTTAATTCTCCCAGAGCCAATTACTACCGAACTAAAGGATTTTTTTCTGCTGGAGTTACCATAAATGAGGAGTTACTATAACTGGGCCTTACTATGTTGAAGCTAGGCCATATATCTGAAACTGGATTGAAAACATTCATCTCATTTTACAGAATTAGTTTTGCTTTACAAGAAAGGCACATCTATTTCTGAAATTTGGAGTGGCTTATCTATGGTTTTACTTTAAGCAGCCCCTGAGGTTACCTCCTTTAAGGGGTGCAAAGGGTTGTTCATCTTCTGCTTCTCCTAAGGACTGGGTAAGAGAAAAGAGGCAGAGCAAGGAAAAGCAAGAGAGCAAACACTTTGTGGTGAAAGACACAGGGCTAGACTGCAAGGTCAAGGAAAGGTATCATCTTCCACTTTCCCTATGCAACTGAAAAATTTATTCAAGTGCAGAATATTGAGTTTCTGAGAACTATGCAAATATTAATAAATTGCTCATAGCACATAAATTGCTGCATCACGAACAGGACAGTGTGGATGGCTGAAGCAGTTATATTCATGATATTCAGCACTCTTTCTCAGATCTTGATCAATCCTGGAAGTACAATACAAAACAAAAGGTCATCATGCCCAGTTATCCTTTCAACAAGTTGGTAAAACCATGCCTGATATTAAAACCCCTGAAATTATAAAATACTTAATTGAAAAAACACTTACTGTAACTGATTGTCACCAAGGACTTTGTCAGTCCTTAAAACACAGGATTTTCATTTCTTCTGTCACTCATCATTACCCTTTGTCACCTTATTTGTTCTAGCCAATTTAATTCATTGATGTTGGTTGCAAAGGCTATAAAACTCTGGTTCTTCCTGAGTTTGACTCAGCCTCATACATGATAAGTAGAGTGTAGACTATCGGATTGTCAGAGGTGCAAGTTACTCTGTTCTTTTGATGTTGTTAGATGTGGATTCGAGAAAAAAATGTGGACCATTGTTCAGTTGAGGCTTGCCAAATTTTCAAATTTTCAATATCTTTCTGAAATACAATGTAAAAAATAACTTGCTTTTGTGTGGTATCCCAAGGAAGCTGGAATATTTCCTCTGTCTCATCCCTCTACAGCTTCAGACTCAGCCTCTTGGATATGTAAATTTCCCTTGCTCTAAATATAACTCTGAGAAGAAAAATCAAGCCATAGTCCAAAAAAAATTTCAGACTGTTTTAATGCAGGGTGTTTCTTCTTCTATGTATGAGGCCTGGGGCACATGTTTCTGCCTCTTTTTCTCTTACTTTCTGAAACCTGGGTCTCTGAAACAGACTATGCATTTTCTACCACAAGTTTTCCTTCTCACTTATCCATTTAAAATGTTTTAGTACCATGAATTATTTATTAATTGTTCAGTGAAGAAAAAGCCATTAACACTGCATTCCCAAACGTGACCAGCAAAAAATAGCAAAACCATACTGTTTAAATGGTTATTTCTACAGGTAATAACTAACTTATACTGCCTGTCTCCAGTCAGGTATTCGAATAAAACAACGTATAATAATCACTCTTAAACCACTGGTGAAGGAATTCCTCTCTAATGATGCAGAAGTTGAATGTGCCAATGGTCTTAAAAGCCTGCAGTCTCTTCTGCCTTGCTTGTGTGTTCTGTTCTCCAGCTGGACAGAAGCCAGCTATAAATCTCTTGGCTCACATATGAAAGAGACAACTTCCAATCTCCGTTTCTGTAAGGCCATTATTTGTGATTTATGTGTATTGGGGCAATTACTAGCATTCCATAAAACTACAAGTAAGTCTCAAATGCTGCAGAAATCAGTATAACAATGAAAGACAATCCTGAAATCTCAGAATTAGGGATTTCCTGTTTTCTACTGATTAGGCTGTGGGTTGAAGAGTGCCATTCTTCTGTTGAAAAATAAGCAGCACTACTACATACTTGTTTTTCTTAGACTACACAAGCACTAAAAACCTTACTTCACTTAAAGACCAAAGTACACATAACATCAAACATTTCATCAAAAATCAAGATAGTCATTAACTGCAGATGAGCATAAGAATAGACTGAAAAATAAATGGCTGTGTTATTCACAATGAGTTGAATTGCATGTATCAAGTAACTTCAGTTTAAGCATGAAAAAAAAGAGGATGTTGTGCTGCTGTGATTTAAATACAAACACGCAAGTCAGAATGAAGCTGGAAGTGTTCAGAACCATCATAGGCTACCTAGACCTACTTCTTAATAGCTAAATTCTATCTACTGCAAAACACAGATTTGTTAAAAAGAAGCTAACAGCACGCCATTAAACTTGGTCTAGTTGAAGGTGTCCCTGCCCATGGCAGGGTGCTGGAACTCTGAGGTCTCTTCCAACTCAAACCATTTTGTGATTCTATGATTTTAGAATTGAGCTAGGCACATGGCCTAGAAGGTGTGTGGCTTTCATTAGAATAATACACTGGCAATGTCACCAGCTGACTGTATAATTATAATGGTATTAACAGTGAAGTATTAAAAAAAACCAAACCATGATGAACAAAGAAGTACATTCCTGCTTCCAAAAGCAGAGTTGAACTGCCAGTTTAAACTTTGTTGTGCACAAGTACTGTAGCCAGAGCTAATGAACAAACCCTTCTGCCTAAAGGGTGTGCTGGTTTCAATCCGTACATCAGAGAAGTTATTTTAATTTCAAATTAATATTCAGCATTACTAAAATGAAGATATGTAGACTACAACTGTTGTCTACAGTTTAAAGCCTCAATTTTCTCACCATGGGGATTTAAAATTTATTTTTTGAACGGCGTTACATTTCTCTATAAAAATAACAATCGCCATAAATAACACATTTTAACTGTGTCTTGAAATAGTGGCTTCCTGTATAGGAAACTAAAGGTTAGTTTTAGCCAGTATAATCATCATATTCCAGTCTTCTAGTCAGTAACTACAGCACTATCTGTCTTATACAATGGAATATTTCTGACAGCTCCAGGAGAGATAATGGTAGTACTAGTCAGATAACATCAGAGTCATTTATCCAACATTATTTTATACATCTTCCACTCTATCACTGCAAGTAGAGTGAAAAAAATGTCTATGCTATATAAAGATTTCCAAAACAAGAAAACTTGCTTATTGTATCTCCATTACACATGCAAAAATAAATCTCCTTGATTTATCGTTCCAGCAATTTACCATGAGTGACAGGTCAAACTTTTTAAGATCCTTTTAAAATCTGACATCTCTTTTAGGCTACAGAGGTGAAAAAGCCTGAGGAGTCTGAAAGTTCAAAGTCTTTTTATTAACTAAACTAATGATTTAATATGTCTCAATTGAAAGGCAAGAGTCCAGCTGAAGAGATCAAAAGATCATCTTACTGGAGAAAACAAATCCATAGCACTGAATTACATTAGCAGGAAATGTGTTTCACAGCTGAATTTGAGTGGTTTTTTTCTTGGGTTTTTTTTGTTTGATTGGTTTGGTTTTCAAGTCTAATGGGGAAGACGGGGCTGTGCACTATGGACAGCACCATTATGCTTTTTAGTGCAAAACTACAAGGCTAGAGCTACAGAAGTATTCCAGTATGATTTAAAAGCAATGTTATTACCACAGGTGTATAACCCTTTAAATACATGACACTGAATACATTGACACTACATGTACACTATAATTGCATTCCATTTCCAGACAGGTTTCTCCATATTTCTGTTCTTGAGAGAAGAGACATGTAGGAAAATTAAACACTTATGTTGCTAAATGTATCTTTTTTTAGATGGAACCACTGGAAAGATTTCACATAGTTTTGTTTCTGATTTAAAAAATGCCCAAGTCAATTACCAGCCTACTATAGATGGTTTTCTCATGAGCATATAAAAAACCATGCTGCTGAGAAGTGCAATGACAGCTTTGCGACAACAATATTTAGGGCTGAATTTGTGCACTGAATTATGATTAGAGTTGCTACTACTAGCTTCCATGACACTTAACAAGCATCTACACTCTATGAATATGTATCACTGAGCCTAAGCTATGTAATGGGATGCAGACAGCAAGGTAGATAGGTACTTCAAGCAAAAGCACTGAGGTTCCTGGAGACAAGAGGAGCAATATGTAACACATGGCTTTCTCTTCCTTGTCACAACTACTTCCTAGTATTTACAAACTAGAGACTTGTTTTTGTTTTGTATTTGAGTGCTCTCCACAATTCAGAAGCCAAATCTTGTCTCCTTCTTTTGAGCACCTGATCTTCAAAAACAAGTACAGAAAGGGTAATTCTGGCTTTCCAAAACACCAGCTGAGCAAGAGCTCTGTAAGACTTACAAAGAATCTCATGGCATCTTCCCTGCTTGTTGCTTGGAGTCTCACCAATTTAGGACTCACTTATACAGAGTAGAGGGTTTTTTCCGCTTTCATTGAGACATTATTTGAGCAGCAGAATCCATGGGGAAGACACTGATCAGCCCCTGTTCTTTTCAAATCAAAATTAAGGATGTCCTAATCTGGACATTTTCTGGGCCAAGTTTTCACTTAGATATATGATAACAGATAACCCATTCACTCAAGTATTTATCTTTAAAGCATGTTGCAAATACAAATGACTTTCTAAACTCTTATCATCGTGGTGATTACTTTACAGGTGACAGAAGTGATTCAAGCATTAAAACTTTGAGTCAATAACTATCAAAATTTAGAAACTAGAATTTCAAATTATTTAGTGACTTGAAGCCTGTGCAATTCATCCAAAAATTTGCAGTCTTTCAGTGATGATATGTGGATGAAAGCAGAAAAATCTTTTGTTCAGATAATGTGTTACTCATTCACTGATACTGTCATACAATTGCCAGTATTCATTGATAGTCATTCACTGATACTGCCATACAGTTTCCAACAAATTAGTGCCATGAGTAACTGCAAAAAGGAATACAAGCTCACATACTGACTATATCGTAAGAAAAGATACATCAGCTTGACTTAACATACTAAAACTACAGTAGAGGAAAAAGGCTCATTTTCAGTATTATCATGAAAAGGGGTGATAACACAAAGTAAGGTTTTAAATTTACTCTTGAAATAAACAATAAATTTACTCTTGAAATAAACAATAAATTTACTCTTGAAATAAACAATAAACATACATTCAGAAGGATTCAGGACAAGAAATCCAAAATTTTTTTTAGTATAGAATATGTTCTGGTATGTTGGTGGGAGAGGTAATGTTCACAATGCAGCTATCCCAGTGGCAGCAATAACTTTAATTAAATCAAGGGTGCTTAAAACTAATTAATTGTCAAACCCATAGAAACTTGGAAGTACGTGCTGAGGGCTGCCAAACTCCGAATGCAGACTACAAAAAATATGAGCAAATTATATTTTACCAGTGCAAGACGAACCAAAATTTGGGACTGCAAATTACAACTGCTCCCAGGAGTCAGGATGTATGCAAGCACTAAGGATGTAAAGGTCATCACTACTGTTGATGCAATATTTTTTAAGACTTAATTGCAATTAATAATTGTTTCCAGAGTAGTAAACAAACTATTTAATTAGTTTGTCTCTTTTCAATTACAACCTTCTTTCATAAATGCATTGTAATTTACCCTGTGATTGAAAAGACGCTAGCAAGTATTCAACAAAAGTAAACTATTGAAATCCAACCTGCAATAAGGATTACTCTTTCTCAGTCCAAGGCTTAGAACCTGCATGACATCATCAACTGTTTTCTACATTTTACCTATAAATAGAAGCTTACTTCCATTTCCATACCTGAGCTGACTGGTACAACTCCTTTACTAGGTGGATGTAACATGGAACCTGTACTTTATGGTAGCCCTGAACTCTCCAAGTTTATTCACTTCAGCGTTGGACTTGGTGCCTGTACCTACCTCATTACTTACACCACATTGCTGGGGACGCTCAGTGCAATACTCTCCCTGAAACTTTCCTACCTAGAGATCCAGCTTGGTCTGAAATACTGGTATTTTCTCCTAAAGTCTGTATGCATTTTTATGCAATGATAAAGGCTTCTTAAAAACCAACATACTCCTTAAAAAAAAAAAAGAAAAAAAAAGAAAAAAAAAAAACACAAAAAAAACCAACCAAACAAAAAAAACCACCTCTTATACACACACTGCCAATATTGATGGCAACCTATGCAGACATACTTCTTCTGATACTTTAGGCAGTCTCTGTGTACCTGTTTGATATATCACAAGTAAAGGATCTTTCTGTGGAAAAAGCCTTTCATGCCTCACCAGAGGTTTTGTTTGTTGTTTTGGTCTGGTTTTGCCTTTATTCTTCACTCTGTCTTGCCTTTGACTGTTTTGGTCAGAAAACATTCCTGCAGGCTGCAAAAATCATCACAGCTCAAAAGCACAGTCGTTACTCTAAAATAATTGTTATCAGTTTGCTGGTTCATTTTAAAAATGTATTTGTCCTTGCCAGTTTTGCTAGACAACTATTTCCTGAGCTTAGTCACTGTGTTCACATATGAACTTCCTTTTGAGCAGGCTAGTTTACCCTACTCAAAATTGCTCCACTGTACTTCCAGATCCACCACAGATATTTTAGTCAGTACAGGTTTTCTGTATACGTTTAGAGATGTCTCACTCGTATATTCAGCCCAGAGGTCAAAACTTTTGTATCAGACCACAGAAAGCTGTTTTAGAAAATGCCTTCAAAAACTCTAGAAGGGCCAGATATCATTCAGTCAGCTCCCAAAAGGCTTAGTTTTCAAAGGCATTTTCCAAGATCATTTTTCCAAGACAAAATGGCTCTACAGTAACCTTGCTCTTCAGAATAAGACCATAATAGGTGTTATATCTGCAAGTGAATGTAAAATGTCACTTAATACTTAAAAATTTGTACTAGCAGAGGTACAGTCACTAGTCCACTCTAGATAAATGACTCTTCCTGTTTTGGCAGCTAAAGCCCCTAACAATTCTGGTTTTTCCACATGCTCTGGCTCATCACCATGTAAATGTAATAAATTTCTTTTGTGGTTTTTTTCATGATCCTGAATAATGAGATTTGACAATGTGATAATAAAACTTCTTACTCAGCACACATATTGAAATAAGAAATTAAGGAAAGCTCATCTGGGCCATTTTGTAAGGAATTAAAAAAAAGTAGAGAAACTTGATTTTTTTGTTAAATCCCTGCAGGATAAATCCTGTGGAATTTTGAGCCCATTTAAACTATGGAAAACTTGGAAACACTGACAACCTTAAAATATCCATGTCAACGTCTCTTGTTTTCCAGATTTCCGAAACCACTGGGGCATAGGCTGCTTTGAAGTGCCCCCACTCTCTAGACATTCAGAGCTTTGTGACCATGCTGGCAAGAAGCACAGACTGGCTGGACAGAAGGACAGCAAAATTGCCATGACTGGTGTTTTATTAGAGCCCTAAACTATGTGCAAGGAACAGTTATGAATCTCAAAGAATTACTTATGCCTGTTAGCCAGCAGCTATCCTACATAAATGAAATAAGAAATCTCTAAAGTAGGTAGCAGACCTTGTCCTAACCACAGAGTTGTATTGGCTTGCTCACTTTTCCTCCTTTCCAATGTCTGCTTAACAAGTCTTGAAATGTTTTCTGTGCCATTAGGGTGCTCTAGAACCCAGGAAAAGAATGCTCTGTGAAACCCAGACTTGGCAGCTAAGCTGTAGTGTTTTAGAGAAATGACCGTGTGGGACCACCTCTTGTCTGTAGTTCATATTTACTTAAATATTGGAGTTGTGAGTAGGGCACCTGTCTTCATTAAAACTCATTCTGATTCTCTCAATACATACAATTAAATTGTAATTTGTTTGTCTGTACTGGGGCTTTAATGAGCAGGGTGGCTGTTTATCTTTTTCTACTGTAAGGAAAAGATGGATCACCTTGTGATGCTGTGCCAAGAACTTAAATGCATTATACCCAGACAAACAGTCCTCTAGCTGAGATGGGGGAAGGCATGAGAGGCACTGAGGGCTGGACCCTGTTGTGTCCTTTCTGCACACGAAGCCTGATATACACTAGAGGAAGATGAGGAGTTATGATATAAGCTAACGAAGATGGTCTTGCCTATTTAACAAAAGTGATTCACAGGAATATCCTAAAATGTGACCAATAGCTGATTTATCCTATGTTAAATTACTATTGCTTTTTTTGTCCTGGGTTCGGCAGTGACAGTCATTTTTCTCCTTCTTGGTGGCTGGTGTGGTGCTGTGTTTTTCACTTGAAGACATCCCAACGGAATTCTATGTGTCTCTTCTCCACGACTGTCCAAACAGCAAGGCAGTTTATATAGGCAAGATGGTCTTGCCTATTTAACAAAAGTGGTTCACAGAAATATCCTAGAATGTGACCAATAACTGATTTATCCTATGTTAAATTACTATTGCTCTGTCTGTCCTGGGTTCAGGAGTAGCAGTCATTTTTTCTCCTTCTTAGTAGCTGGTGCAGGGCTGTGGTTTTGACTTTCAGCCTGGGGACAGCGCTGATAACACCGATGTTTTTAGTTGTTGCTCAGTAATGTTTACTCTGATCAAGGACTTTCTGAGTCTCATGCTCTGCCAGGGAGAAAGGGAAGCCAGGAGGAAGCAGAGACAGGACACCTGACCCAAAACTAGCCAAAGAGGTATTCCACACCACAGCACATCATGCCCAGTATGTAAACTGGGGGCAGTTACCCGGAAGGGCTAGATCACTGCTCAGGTTGGGCTGGGTATTGGTCGGCGGGTGGTGAGCGATTGTATTCTCTTCTCTTCTTATTTCCCTTATCATTATTAGTATTGGTGGTAGCAGTAGTGATTTGTGTTATATCTTAGTTACTGGACTGTTCTTATCTCAACCCATGCGAGTTACATTCTTTTGATTCTCCTCCACATTCCTTCGGGAGTGGGGGGAGAAAGGAGGGGAGTGAGCAAGCGGCTGCGTGATTGGGTTGTCAGCTGGGTTTAAACCACGACACACACTGCAGAGAATAAGTACACTAAAGCAAACAAGCACACTAACACAAATCACGTATATATTTATATATATAGTAAATAAGCACAATAAAGCAAATTATATATAATATGTATAGCACAGAGGAAAATTAGCAATGCATCAAATCATTACTGCATAGAGAGAATAGTGATTAAGAAAAAATACATCACCAATTACCAACGAATCATCATCCAGGCCCACACTTCAAGCTGGGAAACGCTGTTGCAGCCAATGCCAGGAGTCTCAGGTAAACGGGAAAGGTCCTACATGGTGCATCCACCCATAGGTGAGGCTTCGGATTAGGCTACAAGAGGGTCCTGCTTTTATATCCTTAGAAAAACAACCAGCTTTGTGCCAGATCTGTAATTGTTTACTCGTGGGGCTGTGCAGTTTCTCATGATCTCACTGTTGCCCGTGATGAGAACATTGGCCAGGCACCCCAGTGCCTTTGTTATGTCTCTCAGTCATGAGTAGGAATCAGCTCTCATCTAGATTCCCATCCATTACATTCCTCTAAATCGAAGGCTATTTCTCTATCAGCAATTTTGTTGATTAAAAAATGTAATTCTCCACTTCAGTTGGTTATTAATGGTTGTGAGATCCTGATGCATTCTGTGCATATTCAGAGAAGTCACAGGACAATAAACTTGAAAGTTAGATTCTAACCCCATGGGACATCAGAGAGCCTTGCACAACAGAGTAATAAACATATGGAGGCTAAATACCAGGCACTAATTTGATTAGAAAATCAATACTTAGAGCAGTATCCTTGCACTTCAGTCAATTAAGACAATGATCAACAAAAGTCCCTGGCTGCTTATGCATGTTACATTAGATCTTTACTGGATAAAAGCACAGCCAGAAACCAGAACTCCCTTCTCCCACCCAAATGCCCTAACTTTGAAGCTGGGGCCACAGTACTTTACTCCAGGTCTTTCTGATTGTGAAGATTCCTCTTTGACTGCCCAGAAGATGGCTGCTGCAGCAAGAATCTCTCCCCTATTCCACATATCCAAACACCACAAATGTTTGGTACTTTTGCGCAGTTGTTTACATAGAATCACAGAGTAATAGAATGGTTTGGGTTGGAAAGGACCTTAAGATCATCAAGTTCCAACCCCCCTGCCATGGGCAGGGACACCTCACACTAAACCATGTCACCCAAGGCTCTGTCCAACCTGGCCTTGAACACTGCCAGAGATGGAGCATTTACCACTTCTTTGGGCAACATGCAACCTATGTTGCAACCCACCAGGCAGGAGCGTGTGGGGTCAAGGTCTCAGCTCCTTGGCAGGTGCAGTCTCTGCCTGCCAGAGTCACCATGTAAAATACTGATGCCCCCCTTTGATCTTTTAGTGGCTGTCTTGTAAAATGAGTCCTGTGCATATAAATGCCTCTCCCCAGGCAGGACATCTGTGCTCTGAGAAGAGGCATTTTGTGCTGGTCTGATTGGACCCAAGCCCCCCAAAAGGTGGCCATTATGGCCATTATGGCCATTCCCTATTTACTGCCTTTAGGACCAGCACTCACACAGACAGATGCTCTCTGTTCAATTTCATCCTATCCACTGCCTGCAAAGGGAGCTCTAATCTGGATGCCCCTGATGAGAGTTAGACTCCCAGTTTTAGTATGGGAGTTGACAGTTTGGGTACCAGAAGTGAATGAGCTGGTTCTTGCCCCTTGTTTTATCTTTCATTTAACTTTGTTCTATTTTTGTCTGGATCATTGGAGGACCTAGTTCCCATCCTGAATTTTTTACAGAATCATGGTTCATTGTTTGAGTACAAATGCTATGTGACGTATTTCTTTCTTCATGAAGACCCTTGTTCCCCAGCCTGTAAGTAAGCAGAAACCAGGATTCTTTTCTTGCAAACTGTATTTCAGTCATCAAGATTTTTATTATCTGAATATATACTGGGTATATAAATAATGTGATTTGATATTAAAGTTTAGTTCATGGACTCCGCTTCCTTAATGTGATTGGATGGTATTTTATTTCCTGATTTAAAGTATTGGTTCTGGATGTCAGGCTTCTAAAAAGAAATGATTGATTGGTAATGCAGAATGGTGAATCAAATCAATGGTATGAAACCAAGTGTGTGTTTTACACATTAGGTGAGAGCTGTACAGGTCTGACCTCATTCACACTCAGTTTTATGCTGCTGCCCTTTCGCTGATGTAATGGAGTTAGTCCAGATTCACACGTATGTGTGCAGGGCAGAGCACAAAGAGAAGGAATGGATGTCTCTGTGAAGCTCTGGCTGTGGATGGGCGCATGCAGAGAGGGTGGGTGTTGCTGCACTCTTGTTTGTCTGCACCCTGAGTGGTGCCTGTGCCCTGATACTCCAGCAGGATCCCTGGGCATGAGCTCCCAGTGTGATCCTGAACTGCACCCTCCCACAGGAGTCAGGCTCCCCCAGGTTGGGGTAGAGGAAAGAGGAAGAAGACCCTCACTGCTCCTTGCCTGGTATTTTCCTAATAGAGAGTGACATGCTGACTTTTCTTCACCTATTTTACACCATTAAGGCACCATATGAAGGCCTTAAGGTGAGCATAAAAGACAAACACTTGAGTTTTTTGGAAGAGATATTTTTTTTAGGGGAAAGTTATTTTCCTTACATTTTGTGCATCGCTAAGCCTTTGGATTAATAGTATTCATTATAGTGATAGTAACTGTACACCCAGAACAGAAACTGCAGTCCAGGTGTCTCTCAAAAAGTTAGACCTGGCTGAAAATAAATTGATTTGGTCTCAGTCTGAGTTTCTTCTACTTGGCCCCAGGCATGGATGGAACTAGATGAGCTCTTTGCTTTTTGTAGTTCAATAGGATTAACTTAATTCAATAAACTCCATAAAAAACCTTGACGTTTCTTGACCATGAGCTTTATTTTACTCAATACATCTCTTCTACTACTTAGATTTTTATCACCTTAGAAGCAGTGCCAGAATTAGGTGTTCCATTACCCCAGCTGATGTTGCAAAGCACATTTATGTATTGATGACTAGCTAGTACTTTTCAGATATTTGGTGTGTTCACTGAGGGTGACAGAAACATTGTTGAGTCAAAATTGTGTGTGTGCTGGTGATGTTGTTAGCATTTGGTGTCAGGGAGAAATGTGATGGTACAAGGTAATCCCTTCAGGCTGGCCCTGTGCAGGCTGAGAACAGGCTGCTTAATGTGCTGCTTGTTTGTCCACTCTAATGGAGGACATTTGGAGAACCCTAAATCCACCCTAACGCACCTTTTGTGGACAAGTTGTTATTACGTTATCTCAGTTAATATTTGTGTAGTGCTGATACCTTTCTGCATGCCCCACAGAAATAAAGACAAAGTCTGTGCCTTGAAGAGCTTGTAAATTAACGTCTCCACAGAGCTCAGCAGTCTTGTGGATTATAAATTGCAAGGACAGGCATTAAAAAAAAGCAATAAGGTGATGTGGGGAAATGATGTACCAAATGGTGTACAGTGAAACTGCACTGGAGCAGCCATTAAACTTCTGATTTGACAGTTCTGCTATTTCTGTATTGATTTTAGAATTATTTTCTGCTGTTTTGATGCAGATTTTGTAAGCATTGCATCTCAGAATGAAACAATAGTAGTAGATTGTGGAAGGCAAGGCCAGGTGAAAGTTTCTTGCAGGCAAATTCACATAAAGAAAAGAAAAAACACTACCACTGCAACTTCATTCCTAGGATACAGGACCTAAGTTTCTTGCACTAGTAGAAAATGGAAAATAGAGATAATAATGGAAAATTCCTGAGTTAGAGCCGTAAGTAGTTTTGTTTCTTCTTCTACTCTTTGTTCCCCAGACTGTAAGGTATGGAAAAGTCCATGTAAACTACCTCTTAACCTGGTATCAGTTTGGTGTTGGATGTGATAATACACAAACCTCAGGTGATGCTTATAATGAGGTAGAAGGCAACCTAACTCACGCTTTCTTCTGCATTTCAGCTTGTTTGATGCCCTTTGATTTCCAATAATTTTGAAAAATTTTTTTTTGGGAGACTTCATGGACTTGCACATACTTCCAAAATTTATACATTTTTTAACATTTTTACCTCCTGATGTTTCTTTTGTTTTTTCAAATTCTGGTTAGATGTATTGAATCTTAGCATTATCATTGTATATTGTGCTATTTCCTCTAGCACTGAAGGATCCAAGCCAAAATGTAACAGCTCAAATTGTGTCAGAAAAAGCAATGAACAAATATCTGAATGCCTTCTCCCCAAGGGCACAGAGACTTTAATAAATCAGGTGAAGGTACTGACTTCTTTGACACTGATGCTGCCAACCAGCAACACTTTGGGTAGCTGTAGCCGCCTGATCCTGCAAAGATTTCCAAGTTCTGCTTGTAGTTTCACCTTGTCCTTGTTCTGGCATGAGCTTCACCTCTTAATGACCATGTGCTCTGCGCCCAGGCTTCCCTATCCGCAACAGGAGATATGGGCATTGGCACTGCTCAGCTTCATAGCCATGGGGCGAGTAATTCTGGATCTGATTTAACTTGGCCATCCATGAGTTAGGTAACTAATCTGAGAAAGAGAGGGGTATCTCAGTAGTCAATTGAGAGAAATGGGAAGAGAAGGAAGGGATAGTGCTTCATCTGAAGAGACAGGTCTGAGGCAGGTAAAATAAATTATTTCTCTTCGGAAGAGTTTATCTCTTTCCACTGTGCTTTGAAGGAGCCTGGATAACTGTCTTAGATCTCAGTCCTTATTTTTACATGGCTAAAATTACATGAGATCAATCCCATCCTTTGCTTATTTTATTATCTCAGATGGTAAATTCTTCACGAGGGAAGTAGTGCTTCCTACCCACTGGGGCAGTAACTAGTTTAATGGCTTCTGATTTCAACTGAGGCTTATAAATGACTGTAATAAAATAAAATTACTTTGCTGCTTTCTGTTCTTTCATTACTGATTCTTCAAGGTTTTCATCAGCTTTACTATGTGGATTTTAAAATATCATGTTTCTGTGGGGTACAAAAATAAACCCTTACACAACAAACAGCCATTTTTTTTGGGAAGGCTTCTCCTATTTGAAATAACTTATAGGTCCATTTGGCTGCTCAGATAACTGAATTCAAAATATTTGATTGAACCTTCAGGCCAATAGGCTTTCATAATTTATTCCAGGAGATTTCTATAGAGCAATGCCAGTTGCAGAATATTCAAACCTGTATACTTTTTATTGGTAGAAATGTTCTATCACATTTACAAAGTTGGGCAGCCCTAGAACAGTAAATTTACATCGAGGGGCGTCTCTGGGTATTGTTGGAGAAAGAACCTCATGGTCCCTCCAACTTCCCCTGCTTGTCTTTCCCTTCCCCTGCTGGAAGATTCTGCTGCAAAGCCTTTACTCACTTTTCTGGTTTATTGTTGTTTACTGACGTTGAAAAAGACTGGAAGGTCTTCCCCCACCGCCCTCATCCCCACCCCTGGTACTGTAGTACAGTTTGGGCCTGGGATAGTTATCTGCTATTTCCAGCATTAAAGAATATGACAGAATCATAGAACAGCCTGGACTGGAAAGTGACCTCCAATGATCATCTGGTTCAACTTTTCATGGGAAACAGAGGTTAGATAAGATTATCTAGCACCCTGTCCAATCACATCTTGAAACATCCAGCGATGGGGACTCTGCCACAACCCTGTGGAGGTTATTCCAGTGACTGTTCTCACTGTAAAAAATGTCTTTATTATGTTCAGATGAAATCTGTCCCATTGCAGCTTGTACCCATTGTCTCTTGTCTTCTCAATCTGGCTCCTTGTGAAGAGAGAGCTTCTGTCCCTTTCATAGCTGCCATTTAAATACTGGAATACTGCAATGAGGTCCCTCCTGAGCCTTCTAGTCTCCACACAGAAAACATCTAACTCCTTCACCCTTTCTCATAGGACAGATTGTCCAGCCCTTTGATCATTTTCATGGCACTCCTTTGGACCTTCTCCCATCTGTCTCCATCATTCTTGAACTGTGGAACCAGAAATGGATACAGTACTCCAGGTGCAGCCTAACAAACACTGAATGTCCCTATTCTGCTAGCAATGCAGAATAGCCTTCATTGCTGCAGCTGCGTGCTGCTGGCTCACATTCAGCTTTTGTTCACCTTGAACCCTGGGTCCCTGTCAGCAAGGCGCTCCACAGCCACACAGATCCTAGCCTGTACTGGGCTCTTAGGTTATTTTTTCCAAGGTACAGGACTTTGCAGTTTTCTTTGATTCTGTCTTGAATTTTCAACTTCTTATTTCTATTTAGAATCATAGAATAGTTAGGGTTGGAAAGGACCTCAAGATCATCTAGTTCCAACACCCCTGCCTTGGGCAGGGACAGCTCCCACTAAACCATGCCACCCAAGGCTCTGTCCAACCTGGCCTTGAACACCGCCAGGGATGGAGCCTTCATAACTTCCCTGGGCAACCCATTCCAGTGCCTCACCACCCTTACAGTAAAGAACTTCTTCCTTATATCCAATCTA
>JANHGB010007539.1:0-47836 GCA_026283785.1 Coracopsis vasa
TATTGCTTCCTGCTTGATCTAAAAGAAACTTCATTTCCTTAATTTAATACCAGGAGTAGAGCAGTTGATCCAATTGGCTTGTTGCTGTATGGAGGAAAAAATATTTTTCATGTTAATTCAATGGCTGGACCTTGCTGGTTTTCAGTGGTAAAAACATTTGAAAACATGCAATTTTCCTTATAGTGAGACATTGGCTTGGATCACAGAGTTTGAACCTGTGTAAAATATTCCCCAAATTGAGGGCCTGGTGATTAATACTGAGAGTTGGTTATATCCTCCTAGGGAAACTGGAATTTAAGGTGGTGTAAGCATGGATTTCATGTAGCAGCCGTAGTATTTGGATCCATTCCCTAATTCATTGAAGGCTTGGTAATGAGAAAGGGAGAGCAGTATCTGGGTGTCAGACTTCAGGTTTGCCTACATTAGTTTGTCTTCAGTTCAACCTGTCTAAAACATTTTCTAAAGTCACAGATGTGACCTGCTCGGTCTCCATGCATTTAAGACAATTGCAAGGCAACGTCCCTCTCTCAAAATACTTTCTGTGCAGATAGAGGATAGCTGGGCTGGAACTTGTTTTTCCCTAGACTGTTTTCCCAGACTTGCCTCAAATCCTCTGTTTTCACCAGCAGCCTGTGATTGGCCTGTTTTATCTAATCTGATCTATCTCAGCCTTTATGCCACACTCATCCCTGTGGTGCTTGAATGTCCCAACAGCCTGCCTTTGTTGCCTTTCTTGCCCCATGAGTCCCACTCCTTCAGTCAAGAAAACCCTGGGATGGCCATCAGATAAGACCAACAAATCCGGCTTTGCCTGATAATTCCAATGTAATCAGCCTGTCCTGCAGCTTAATGGAGAAAAATACCTTCCAAGCTGGGTCCAGGAAAAGAAAGCAGCAATCTTTGTGTCCTCTGTCTCCTTTGGACAAGTTCTCATGTGGCTTGGCTACCCCTGGAGACTGAGGCAGCAAGTGGGCTGTGAGACCTGCTGCTGTGGCACACTTCTCCATCTTCTCATAAATTTGCTATCATCCAAGTTTGCTACTGGACATCCTGAAACTTCCCCCAGTAGCAAGGGCTAGTGTTGACCAAGCATGTGAGCTTGTCTCCCTCTCGTGGTTGGCCAGATCTGGGCTTACTTTGGGGTCATTTCACTTGCTTTAGGGGTCAGGGCTGGGCCAGCTGCTCCAGATAGGATACAGCTGCATCCAGTTGGATCTGTGATGGCCTAGGTAAAGATAGTGGCTGTCTTTCTTTGCTGAGTGGCACTGGAGCTCATGAGGACTTGAGGTGCTTGAATACATGTAGTTATGACTATGAAATGCTTTAATTCAGTGTAGGTATGACTTCTCAAATGACCATTCCCAGAAGGACTGAGGCTTCTAAGTTTCTGCCTGGAAGTGGCTCTTGGTTAGAAGTGGGCCATCTGTCAGGTGGCTATCCTGACAAATGCCTACCAAGCATGTCAGTCAGAAAAGGATCACGCTTGACAAACGTATCAATCTGACAGCCCCAGAATCACAGGAATCATTGCATACATGCTACTAAGAGCATGGGCATGTTTCCACCTGGGAAACCCCTTGTACTTTTGGAGCTGAAGGTCTACATTATATGTAATATTTGAAAAAATCCACGCAAACATTTCTGGGAGTCAAGGGCAAAAGCTGAGGTGACAGCCCTCTATTTTTGAGGTAATTTTGTCATGGAATAAGCCAAGACACTCTCTAATCTTTTAAGAGGGAAAATGTCTGGCAAACTTCTACAGCTGATCTCCTCTTTCTTTTATTACACCCTGCAGCATACATAAATGACGGGGAAAGTAAGGCACCCAGCAGTTCCTGCATGGAAAGGGTAATATCACTACCTGCTAATTTAAAGGCAAATCACTGTTATCAAGAGTATACTTCAGACAGCTTAAAATATTCTGATTTCACTGAATGAATTCAGGGAGAGTTGTACGGATTATCCAGTCTGTTATAGGGCTGTCAGAACTGAGGTGTATGATGGGCATAGAGCCATCTTGCTGTATTCAGATCTGATTGTCCACTAAAAATGCAATTGTGGAAGAAGAAATGCCAGGACAAGATGCTGTAGAAAACAATTAATTTGTTGTGATTTCACCAATTATTATTTCCGAGAGGGGACCTTGTCACTGTGAGTCCTCAAGAATAAAAAGTAACAGATGCACACTGGAGCAGAAGCATTAATGTTCAATTTATCGCACAGAAGCATTTTCCTCTGCTGCGAGGTGTCTCTTAAAGTCTGAGAGCTTCTTGCTTTGTTAGATGTATTCTCCTGTAAACACTTTGTTGCTGCTATTACATTTTCCCATGCTGAAAGTCTATCGCAAAGACTTTTTTTCTGAGGCATTGGCAGATGGCAATTAGCACCCTTCATATTCTTTCCCCATAACTTCAGCAGTTTTTTGCCTGCATCCACTTAACAGCTCCAGGCATGCCAAATCGCACGCTTTTGGAGGACTTGTTGCTAGTAGCAGATCTTTGATTCTAAATGCCTAAGTAGCGTCTGAACTATATTTAGAGCAAGTACACGCCTGCCTATTCATGATCTTTTGTGTGTAGCCTGGACAGCTCGATGCCAGCGTGCAGCATAATCAGCTTCTTCTTTAGCATCGAAATTCCACAGCACTTCAGAGAGGAAGGGGGGGTGGAGAAGGGTGGTGGGCAAGGAAACAAGGATAGTAATTAAATATGACTTAGGAAAAAAAAATCCCTGAATAGCAAATTAGCCTTGCTGTTTTACTAATGCTATTGCTGTCTTTATAAAGTCACAGACATGTAATTATTGCACACTCATAACTCCCATAGACTTTCTAGAGAGTTGTACCATATTGAGTGAGGCTGTGAGCGTCAAGAACTTGTCCTCCTTTCCTTGGACTGCTAAGGTAAAAAAACCTAACTACAGTTCTTGCTTAAGAGGATTTCCACTACCTTATGAGACAGACACCTCTTTAAAAATTTCAGGTAGTTGTCTTACATCCCTCCACTGGAAAGACATCTGGAGTTGTAACTGTAAGCCAAGCTGTAGGCTGTTGCTGCAGGCCAAGCCTACAGCAGACGTAAAATGATATTTGGGTTCTTTGAGTTCAGTTTAACCACAGAAAGTCTGAATGTTACACTTATTTCTATCAGAACCCATTGGTGTGCCAAAACATGTAGGTAAAGCCCAAAGAGTCGGGGCTTGAGTGATCACCTGGGGCAAAATATTTCCAATTTAGTAATTTGGCTTTGGCACTCACTGACTTGTATAAATGCTCAAAATTTATGAATTCCAATAATCTAATTTTCTAAGTCAATTTTGTAGGTACCTAGTTCTGCAGCATTAGTGCAAGATGTCTCTCCTGTGAGACAGACGAATTAATCTGATCAAATTCATTTGATCATGTAGTAGTAAATAAAATTATGATCTAACCTACCTCCTTATTCACTTAGATGAAAATATGTAAATTTGGATTTATGACTGATTATGCCACTAACTTTTGTCTCACTTGTGAGAATGTCTCCATTAAACTTCTAACTTGGCACCTCTTCACAGAGAGACAAACCGTAAGTATTTCCTTCAGCAGACCTCTTCAATAACTGCATCTTCCACTTGAACTTACATTACAGTGCAAAGGCAACAAAGTACAAGACAAGCCTTCTTATAATTTGTCATTTGCTACTGAAAAAGAAAAAAAAAAAACAAAGAATAAAAAAAAGAAGGGTACCTGCTCTGGTTTGTCATTGTAAAATTTTTCTGCTAGCCTCATTTAGCTGGTCAAAGTGAAAACTTGAATCTACTCAAATCAGCTGTTCAAAGTGGGTGTCTAGAGAAATGGCTTGTTCAGCCACTGATATCCAGCTGCAGAGCACGGGCCTGTCTTGTGAAAGCATGCAAATGAAAAAACATTTGAAATGTGCATACAATTCCTAGTAAATTGCACTACTGAAGAAGATTTTACTGTTTCTAAATGTATTTGCAGTTGATTGGCTTTGAGAACCAGCATGAGCATTCCTTTACCTATGCATCATTGCTTCTCTTTGAGTGAAGGGTGATACTTTTTGCATATTATTGGTTCTTATTGTTCCATTAAAATGGCTCTGTACTTCCACTGCTTTAGTGATATCACTGCTGCTAGAGATGCAAACTGTGTCTGACCTCTTCCAGTGCAGTGGATTGTAGGTACCAGCACATGCCAGAAACACAAGGCACTGTGCCTTCAGCTGTAACAGATATCTGAAGTTTTTAATTCCTCTGAACAGATGTGTGGGGTTCTCCAGCAGAAGGGAATGGGGTGGAGAACAACTTGAGCTTGCACTTTATACTAGAGCCATCTTACCATTTATCCAATAGTTGTCACATTTACTTCGTTGAAAATTGAAGCTCTGGGAATTAAAGAGGGAGGATTTCTGTCTAGACCTTACTGTTGACAGCCTCTATGGGTCATGTCCAACATCCTAGGGAAGGAGGTCACTTTCCTGAGTGCAGATGGAATAAGGCTGTAACATCTCCCGCTGGCCACGTGCCATTTCCCTTCTGGTCCTGCTTTGCTTGAGAGGAGTTCAATTTCTGTCTTCTCTGAGTTCCTCTGATAATATAATCTTGTTTGGAAGAGATAAGTATAGCCATTTCACTATTAAAATTGACTGTGTACAATTTTTTTTTTTGTCTGAGAGTCAGAAAATTGGACATGATTTCTGCGATGTGCTTTGGGAATGGTAGGCTATTGATTCATTCTCTGTCATACAGATTGTATTTGAAAACAAGACAGGTCTATAATTCTTTCCTTGATTGACATTTCTGAACCAAATAAATGAGTTTTATTTGTGTTTTTTGGGATGAACTGCTAAGTAGAAAATGTTCTTGTGTCTTCCCCAGGAAAAGAACTAGAAATCCACAGCTATTAGGACAGCAATCACAGTGCTTTTATTTAAGTGTCATATGGCTCAAGATAAAGAAATGAATTTGGAGCCTGAAAATTATGAAATTTATGGCTCAGTCCCATTAAGCATAATCAAGAACAAATGATGAACTCCTCACCTTGGTCTGAATGCAGAAGGTATTCTTAGCACTGCATGAAACTATCCATCTGATGCTAACCAGGACGGTGATACAACACCAGCAATGGTTAGCACAAGAAACAGAGATCTTATTGGGTTTCTATGTCAGCTGAGGACTGCAAAATCTATGTATGCTTTATGCATGTATGGTGGGATATTTTTCCTAGAAAGTACAAGTGATGGAGGTTGGAGTTTTACTGCATAGATACTTGAACAAGCTCTAAACATTCAGAAAGGTATCCAATGCACTGCTTCGTCTTGAGTTCTGCCTTAGCATCAAGTCTATTCACTGTTGTTCTGTAGTAGACAGTGTTGCAATTGTATCAAAGCTTGAAGTTAGACCTTGCAGAAGAGGAAAGTGTTTTTATTATAAAACAAGCAGATTTTACTTGCTCACACTTCTCTACTTATATATTCACAAGTCTTTTGAGCTCTTTAGGAGATTAGTGAATAGGAACTTTCATCTCTCCATCCTTTAGTACCTCTGTGAATCATTAGGGTTTACTCACTGTCTTTCATCTGTGTCTGGGTGTCTTCAACCTTGTTCTTCATCAGCATCTCTTAGCTTCTGTCCCTCTGTTTAGGCAGTCCATTGTTTTCCCTACCTGGGTCTCCTCCGAAGCTGCACATGGATGTGCTGTGATTTTGATGACCTGCAGAATTGGGTGACAGCAAAACCTTCTGTCGCTCCTTCTGGTGCTTTCCCACCTCACCATTCCCATCCACAGGCCAACCTTAACACTTCTGTTCCAATTCTCTATGCTTCTGTGCCTGTTTTGATTTTTTTCATCTGCAGTTAAAAATTTGGACATAATATTCTTTGGTAGAGTGATACTTTTATGAAACAACGATGAATTTTTCAACTGTTTCTAGCATTTCCTTAGCATCTATGCTAACAATTTGAACCTTCAAATGAACTGTATCATAAGAGGGAATGTCCTGGTCCTGATAAAAGCAGTCATAGAGGGTGACCAGCCCTTCACAGCAGCAGCTTCAGTGTTCATCCTTCTGCAATCTGGCAAGAAGTCATTTGAATCAAGAGAGATTTGGAGATCCAAATCTGAGGACCTGTTGACTGAATCGACTTTTGTCACCCAGAATAATAATGCTCCCTGGCATCCTTGATAGTTCATCAATAGGTAAGTGATAACTGAGGTAGTGAAGTTGACAATGCAGTGATTCAGGAGCACACTTTTTATCCCGTGGTCATCCTCAGGGCTGACAGAAATGCAAAACAGGCACCCTCAAATAAAGCTGAGCTCAGAAGGGGAAGCCTCCAGCATCTGAAATCAAATGCGAGTAATAAAATGTTCCTTGAACCCATTCAGCTCAGGTGGCACCGGATACCCATCTGGAAGTAGCCGATCAAACAAAGGACCAGCTGTGTCATCTGCCTACAGCAGGGCTATCGTAAGGCTTTTTGGAGCAGGAGGAGGGGAGGTTCATCCATTATTAAAGCATAGATAATAGAAACTTTATGCCCCACCGATCTTGCATTAGACAACATGAACTGAAAGATGAGGTCTCTGCTAATTCAGTGCCTGGTACTCTTGAGACTGGCTCTCATGTGAGGGGGAAGCAAACAGCACTTGGCTGTCTTACTCTGCCAGATCCCAGCCACCTGAGGGGTGGAATAATAAAGCTGTTAGCAACGAGAAGAAGACACAAGCAGGAGAAGTATCTACATAAGCCAGGACATGGCCACAGGATGCAAAGTCAGGCAAAATGAAATGATCTCTACCCATGCCAGATCAAGTCCTTAATGTAAAACACATCTCAGACTCTCTTCTTTGCAGGCACTCTAACAGCAACACTATTCTCAGAAAGAAAGTGTCCCATGGGCAAGCTTCATCCTTCCCAGAGGGTTGGAAAAAGATGGTTGTGTTTACATTCATTTCTTGAGGAAGGCACTAGGATGCCATGGGCTATTCTCAATCAATAAGAGCAAGCTGGAAAAACCCAGAGTTAGCGTCTCTCTCTGGTGCCCCTGTAACTTGATATGATATGGGCCTTTTTCCTATTAAAGTGTAGGCTTTGAGAAACTCTACCCTATGTATAGCTACAAACAAGTAGAGGAAAGAATGCTCACCCTAATGGGGCTAGCACTCCATGTCCAATGCAAATATTTGATGTCTGCTAACATCCCCTCCCTCTAAACAGAATGTTCAAGCCTCCCTGCCTTGAAGTTTCTCAAAACTAGCAAAATGTCCATTTGGAACACACTGTAATTGTGCTTGCAATTCAGGGATGTTTTTTCTAACCATTTTATTCAATGAAAGACCAACATGTTTTCTCACACTAAACCATTCCATTCTGTCCTGTCCAGAACTAGATTTGTTTCAGTAATCTGTGATTTTGGCTAAGGTCCCAAACCACTGAAAATGCAAGTCCTTAGCAGCTGACTCTTTATGGTAGTTTTGGATACCAGAAGCTTAAGTAATGAAGTCCATATTTTTTTCTTCACTAGGAAAAATAAAACCATCTGAGTGGTATTTAAAGCAAAAATAAATGGAAAACTTCATCTACTGTAAAATTTGAAATGTGTTTCACTTATTTTGAATATTTTCAGATATGCTGGTTCCAATTATTCAAGATAATATGATCCTGATTTTCAGATATCAATATTATTCACATATTTTTAGTTTCAACATTTTACTGAAAGCCATAGTAAGAGAATTAGAAGAAAACATCTACTCGTTTTTATTTCTTATTCACAGCTGTCTTCTAAATGACACAAGTCAAGCTTTGAGGGAGGTTTTACTGAAGTGTTGCAATAAGACACATTAATTGTACCCAGTGTATATCCCATTAGAAGCAACCACTATTTGAAGCATTCCAGGATGCAGGAACAGAACTCTCCCATGTGATTAGACACAGAAAGCCTCCCTTGTTCTCTTGGAGCCATGTAAAATGGACTCCCACTGTTGTCAGAGCATCCCTGAATGTGCACTTTTCCTTCTCATGGAAGTGTAATGCCAGAGTGCAGGCATCAAGGGATGTTTCTTTGATTTCAGGAGAAGCAGAAATAAGCCCTGGTGCCCCAGTGACTTCTTCCTCCCCTCATTCTGTATCTCCCTAAAGTTCTGAAAGATATAGTATTTTGAATAATCAGCCTAATTTAAAGCTTCATTTCCCACCCCACTCCCCCAAAAGTGCCCTGTACTTATGCACAGTGACTGTGTGACTATTGCTCTATTCCAGAATGCATTTCTAGGTACTTCTTAGAGCTTTGGTTCATCCAAAGTTCTACTAATGCATTAAATGATGTGGCCACAGCCATGATGTGATTTTCCTTTCAGCCTTTCCCTGGTGGCAGAGCTGTTTGGGTGGAAGAGGGATTTGCTTTTGGGTTAGAGAGGAAAGGGAGACTGGATTAGAGAGGAAAGGGGAACTGTGAAGTTTTTATCTTTGTCTTTCCTTTCCTTTTGTTAATATTTATTTGTAATGAGTTAATTTTGAGAGAGCAAAGAAGTGAAAAGGGATAAGTTTAATGCTGATCCTTAGTCCCTGCTAAAGTTTATCCTCCAAGTGTTAGATAGTCTCTCCTAAAAGTCTGGCACCTGCACGGTCTGTAGTTTCCTTCAGGAGACAGACAGGGCAACACAGAGAGGTGCAGTTCTGCATCTGCTCCAGGCTTGTTACACTCTCACACTTGGCCAGAGCCTTGAAAGGGATGTCGAGTTTGATTAGATATTTTATGGCATGTGACTTTACATACCAGCTGGCAGGTTGGTTGCTCTCTTAGCCAGTGTTGGTAAGAAAGTGTGCTATAACATGGTGTAAGCTGTGGTTTCCAACAGGTCAGAAGGTCCATGATCAGCTGCAACACATGGCTGTACTTTGTTGGTTAGGTGACAAAGGTGTGCTACTAGCTTTACTGGTAAATGCTGCCTGAAGACAAGGGAGTCAACACAGGCTCTGAAAACCTTCTGAATTACCAGCTGGCTCAGCCAGCCATGCACAGATAGTGACAGAGGGACCAGCCCATCCACCTGCACCCAGCAGGGTGGAAGCATTCTGTGGCCTTGTACCATCAGCAGTAAATGCGGTTGCCTGGCTCCCTATGGTGTATAATGGGTTGCCTGCCCTGGTTGAGGCCTTCCACCATCCTCAGGGGTCAGCTGCAGGTGGTGACAGTGGTGAGTGTGCTTGACTTCATGTCTCTGGGGAATGTTATGATGATAATGTTCAATCTCCGTAATTGGTTTTATGTTCTGTAGATTATTTCCAAAGGAGACAAAAAGGGAAAAAAGTCTGAACATGCGGAGAGCTCAAAAAATCAAGGGGAGAGACAGGCTTTGTCAAGATTGCCTGTGACTTGCTGCAGAATCAGGCACTAGCAATGGTAACAACCTTGTTCAGTCCCTGTTTCTAATTCCCCCTCCAATGGAAGAACAACATGTTTTCTCTAATTCAATCTTTTACCTCTGCATTTGGCAATTGGCTGATGTCAAGCAGATAAAAACACAGCAGAATACCTCATCTTCACCTTTTAGACAAAGCCCATGATGCCTGAGGAGTCCACACTGTAGGTATTCACCTCCAGGCAGTGTGTGCTGCCCACAGCTTCTCTCACGAGCTCTCTCTGCAGACAGCCAGGAAGAGGTGTCATTCATCACTGCCAGGCAAGAAGCCTATCTTCAGTGTCTATCGTCAGCAGTTCCCTTCACTCAGCCTGCATTTCAGCTATCACATATTTGTTTGTGCACGTAAGGGGAAAAAAAATGAAACAGATTAAGCAGATTTTCTTTCCCCAGATAGAATGATGATTAGCTAACACCAGTAATTGTAAAGCAGGTGTATACATCAGAGATGATATTAGAGTACAGATAAGCCGCCAGTGTTGCAGGTTTGTCCATATTTTTACTATTTTTCGTGTGATTAAGTAAGGATAGGCTCTTTTTCATATGCAAGAAATTTCTTTTCATAAACTGGTGAAGTTTTTCCAGAGACTGAAGGCCAATTCTGATCTCACTTACACCTGTGTAAACCTGGACTAACTCCACTGGAGACTCTCCATCTAATATAATCTGCCTATTTTCAAGTGTGCAGGGCACTAGGATATCTGAGCATCTGTGCTTATCCCCAGACTTAAACTGATGTCGCTGGGTTCAGTCTTACTCACCATGCTCTGTCCTTCATATATAATTGATCAGCCAGAATGATGTTAGGTGATTTGCACTCTGAAGTAATCATCACTCGGGCAGCAAGATGATGGATAGGTGAAAGGAGAGCAGATGGTATAAAAGATTAATAAAAAAGCTAGAGTCCATGCCACTGCCGGTCCCCAGCTAAAGACCCTCTTGGGTGTGAAAAATGCTAGAATAATGGTGAGGTATTTGTCTCCTGAATTTGTGCTGTTACTAGGGAATCCTTTCTCACTGCACAGGGCTGTGAAGGCTGGCAGCTTTTTGGGGAGCCTTACAGGGCAGGTCTCCACCACAAGCACAGCTGTGTTGGGGCAGCCTGGCCTCCATTACATGTTTCTGCACATTCTGCCTTCCGTTCCCCCCCACTTCATGTACCGTTTGCTCTGGCACAAACACAACCTAATCCCTGAATCATCCCTCCCCGGCCATTCTTTCCCATTAATTAGTTCTGCTGCTCTCCATGCACAGATCCCTCTTTCCCCTGTCAGGTCACCCCTCTTGCCTGTCTGCTTTCTCCTTAGCCAGGTGTGTCCTTCCCCATCCCATCAAACCTCTCCCCTGAGGATAGGGCAGATGTCAGTGCTACTGCAGCAGCTACTGCTCTACTGTCTCTAGCAATGGCTTTTCCCTTACCTTTCTTGCAGCCAAATCTCTTTGCAAATATGCTTCACCTTTCACATTTACATTCCCTTTCTCTGGTCATTTTTTCCTGATCTATCTTCTTCCTGAGTCATATTTCCTCTTGAACAATTCAGGTCCTCCTTAAAGACTGGTCTTGTACGCTCCGAGAGCAGTTGAGTGTGAGCAAACATGAGTTTTGCTGCCCCAAACAAGCCAAGTGCCAGGCTGGAGTCAGGCAAAAGGGAGGAAGGGTGAGGGTTAGGACAAGGAATTAGGAAGTTGGCCCCATGATCAGCCTCACTGTCCCAACTGCCACTATGAAAGGCAGAGCAGAAACAAAGACAAATGTTGTGAAACTAGACCTGGTCATGAGATTTAAGCAGGAGCAGAGGAGAACCACTGAAACTGGTAACAAGAAAAAGTTGAAAGTGATGTGCTAGACCTCAGCCAGTGGGGGCTGAGCATGGAAAAATAGAGGGGAGAGGAAAGTGTGGATCTCTTGCCTATGGCCCTGACTGTTAACTCATCAGCAAACAGTGCAGCTGCTGCTTTTTCTGCGGCTTTTTCTGCGGCTTTAGGCCAGTGAGAGGGTCTCCTGCTTTACTTCGGACACCGTTGACATTTCAGTTGCTCCCATGCAGCCTCAGCACGGTGGGATGCTTGGCTGATGCCTTCAAAGGCTGTCTTCACAGCACGAAGTGCCATAAACTTAAGATCATTACCTGTATTGGGCCACTCATTGCAACTCTGTTGGAGTTGGTAGATGTTAGTGTGAGCCAAGAAGCGACTACACCTCAAATTTGTTTTAAATTAAAGCTTCAGTTTTGCAGGAACTTTTTATTGCCCCAGGCAAGAAGAGGGGTGGAACAGTGTTCCACCCTTCCAACATAAACCTGAGCTGGGCACAGCCCACCATGCGCCGGCTGTGCAGTCCTCCTGCAGTGCTTCCTGTTCAGCTATTTAATTTGATTGCCATTGGCCAGCTTTAAAACCTGGAGTTTTAATCTGCTGTGAATTGGTGCAGCTCTATTGAAATGTGGTTTTCAGCCTGTGGTCTCTCAACCCCTAGGGGCTCTGTGGTCTGCTTCGAAAAAGTCTGCAAAAGGTAACTAAGAAAAGCAAACCCTACTGTCAATAGGCTTAAATTGCAATACATGGGCCTTTTTCCTCCACTAGAGCCATTTTGGAGTGCTAAAAAAATGAAGACGACTGAAGAGCATGAAAAGAGTGCTGTTTTACTCTAGATGAGGATCTGTCCCTGCCTGTTCGTTGAGTAAAATATTAGTTATGAGGATAGTAATATATGAGGGTTATGAGTTATGAGGGTATAGTAATCAAACGTTACAGCTTAGGCTCAGAGTTCTGTGTGTACTTCTTAAAGGATTTTGAAAGCAGTCTAAAGTGCTGTCACATACGTGTATATATATATATCTTTCTGCAAGCTGGACTAGTTGAATACTAGGGAATAGTAGAATGCAACTGGAATTATTTCAGCACAATATTTAGGAAAACTGTTGTTCCAAATATTGCTTCAAGAGGCCTACACCCATCTCTCCTAAATGAAAAATGAGCATTTGAAGTAATGTTTTAATATGGTTTCATGTAGCATAACCTCAGCTGAAAAAATGCATTTAACCTCTTACTAACTTCAAAGCAGTAAAAGATCTTTCATTCTTTTCCAGTAGTGTCACCTTAATTTATCTTTTCCTGAGTTCCAAGAGTTTTGTATATTATATAAGTAGGGACTAATACGTACTTTGCGGTGTTTTATTTATTCTTCTCTTAGAAGTGGCTAGAAGATGAATATGCTGTTTCACTAAGGATTGTGAGATTTAGTGTTGTTCTGCAGAGCAAGACAACCTTCAGAAAGAAAATTCAGCATTTCTGAAGGCAACACTCTCCTCAAAGACATCTAAGCAGCTTCCTTGGAAACTCTCACGTGTTTTCTTGTGTTTCTTCCTAACTGTAATTTTCAAATATTACTTGATTTTGTTAAGCATTTTGATTTTACAGAACTGCATGTTCCAGTGGAATAGGGTTCCCTACAAACCTCCTTGAACAATTCTGATTCATTATGGTGCTATAGCAGATACCTAACGGAGGCTGGAGCTGTTTGGATCTGGAATCTGCATTCTGCTTGCGATCAGTTTCAGGTTATTCTGCTGATATCCTCCAGCACTCAGAGAAGGGAAAAAATCTTTCTTGTAGCGAATGTCTATCAGCCAAGTCTTGCTTGCTAGACTTGAGTAAGGTCCAGTGACTGCACTGAAGTACATGCACACAGTAGGGCAGGCGGGATTCAGCCTTGTGTGAGGAAATGACGGTGCTTTCGTGAAGCTATATTTCCTCCCTCCCTTAGCACTGCTTTGTGATTTGCCCCAAACTTTTCCATTCCCAGCATTCAGGGAGAAATACGGTCTCCCTACAGCCAGTCATTAATAAGTAAATCCACCTTTTTAAAAAGCAACTGGAAGATTACATGAGTAGCAGAATTTGATGTGCGCTGCCAGACAAGGGGAAAGCAAGTGAGGCTGCTGCAAAGGGAAAAACATTTTTTAGCAGTGATTCCATGTATGTTCTGTCTTTAACCTTTCCCCTCTCTGAATATTTGCCATGTGCAAATGACATGCATTTCATATTGATCTAAACCATGCTGTATTTTTATATAGATTACCTATGTGTAGCAAGTACAGTCTATGATGAAGACCAGAGGTTTGTGCTAGTTCATATCAACATATGATCTCAGCAGTATCTAAAACATATGCTACTCACCATAGCCTTTGCATGTGCACTCATATGTTTTTTGTTCCACTTGGGTTATCTCAGAGCCTTAGGGCCTACCCCATTTGCACGTTTGACTGAGATGGATGCAAAACCACCATACAAAAATATAATTGTGGAGGAGAGGAAGTGGGACACTTTAAAAATATGGATTATCTTCCTCCTTTCCTGTCAATTCTGTGTCTGCATCTGTGTTTGTATGCACGCGTTGCTGTCGTACATTTACCTGGATTAACTTGCAGGACAAACAGTCCTAAAGCTGCATCTTTCAGTGCTTTGTAAGGCAGTTCAAAACAGGGAATCTAACTTCTTGCACTTGAAATAAAGGCGGAGATTCCTATTTTCCTCTCCCCTTACTTTAACTTTTTCACTGTCATATGTGCAGCTATGAGCTAATTTCCTCATTACATATTGGACCATCCATGTGTACATGAGTATTGACTTTGGAGGTTACAGTGAGGCAAACTCAGGGTATTTTCTCTTCATGGAGCAGATGCATTGACAGTTTATAAGTTATTCATGCTCACTGCCCTCAGGGATCCATTTATAAAAGCTAGAGAGATATATTGGGTGAATGCCTATCTCTTATGCCTTCCTATCATGTGGCCCCCATAACCATAATCGTATCCCAATTTATGCTGTATCATTGTCACAATATGCTTTTGAGGAAGACAAATGCAACTGTTCCCAGTTTTCTCAGGGCAAAAAGTGCCCTGGGGGACTTGAGCTGCTTGCTGCATATCTCAAGAAGTTCATCCTGGCTCTCTGAAACCCCAAACTAACTCTGTCTGTTGGACCTCTGTTACTCTCTGTTCCAGGTAGTATAAAACTTCCTATCAAAAACTTAACCAACAGAAACCAGCAGATCCCATCTTGGCTGCCACAACTCTAGCTCTAGGCATTGATGTTGTCATTAGACCCTAGCTCTTTCCTTAAAAGAAGATGCTGTGTTTAGTATGTCCCACTCAGCTTTTGCTTCCCCTTTAGCTGCCACTGAAATTTGCTTGCCAGTACTGGGCAAGGATGGGTCACAGGTTTTAACATCTCCACCACTGGACAGAGATACTGATTTCAATTTTTCGGGTTTGTTTGGTTTGCATTTTGCAACAATTTGAATGCATTATGCAAAACAAATGTATGCTTAGGTGCCTTCTTACTCAATGCATGTATTGTGTTACGTGCATCATTCCCTGTGCTTTGTTTACCATCATATTTGCCTGCTTGTCTAAATCAGGTGTGGGTGTCTGGCTTCCGAATTATATAGAGCAAGAGAGGTACTAGTTATCTCTGAGCCTAGCTCAGCTGCTCCTTTGGAAAAACTCTAGGGAAAGCTGTGGATGCGCTGTTGAATTAATCAGGAGGAGGAAGTGTTCTTGGAAGAAACAGCACTTCCTTTTATGCAGGATAAGATGTGGCCAGTTGCCAAGGGTGGGGAATGGGGACATGATTAAAGATCTAGATAAAGGAGGAGGAAGTGCTTCTCCCTGTAAAGATGAAGCATTTTTCTAAAACTTGATTTCTTATGCTGCTTGGAAATCAAGCTGTTCCACCCTCTTTTTTCACTCTATCTTCTGCTTCAGTTGCAGATTTTCCCTCTTACTCAGCAGCCCAACCAGTAGAAATGAAATTTCCTTCCTCCTTCAAGCTTGCAGATGCTAGATTCAGAAAAGGGCAAATGAAGGAAGAGCGCAGGCCATGACCATTTTTGGCTGCAGTTGATCCCCGATGACGGAGAGGAGCACCATGACACTTTCCACCTTTATTCTCGATATTACACCGCTGAAGTCATCAGAATTTGTTCCACATCCAAATTTAGCCCCATCACCGTTACTTGCTGAAGACCAATAATTCGTAGAAGTGCATATGCGTGCATGAGCGTAGGCACACACGCACACAGAGGCACTTATAGAGACAGTAGTGTGTTTCATTACTCCAATCACTACCAGGTGTTTTAAGTGTAACAGGGTACAGCCAGTTTGATATTTATACACCAGCAGGACAAGAGTTCTCACCCGCCGTGTAAATCCATTTGACTTTGTAACTGTATAACCATAGATCTAATGACGTTGCCTTTTCCCACCCACCCCCCATTGCTTTGCTCTCGCTGCCTCCCCGGATATATTTCCTTTCATTTTCATGCAGAGTATGTCACCGTTTCATAACTCGGTAAATCAGCTCACTCTTTTGATTCCTCCCACCAGCACAGCTGTACACCAGAGCAGAATCCCGTGTCCCTTGGGGTGGGATGCCTGTTGTGGCAAACGAAGAAGGAAGCCACCCGAGTTCTGCACGTCTATTTACTTAGCCTCTATGTAAAAACACATATACGTGGGGTTTTTTTAAGCATGCAGACATCCGCCGGAGCTAGCATTGTTTTCATTGATTGCTGCTGCTGGAGCTCTAGAGGCAGCAGTACTGATCCATATGGAAACAAGGTTTCCATAAATCTGTCAGACTTGAATTCTCTTGCAGAGCCTCATCCGGTCGCTTACTCCTATTTTCTTTTCCGTGTTTTCAATTCCTGATTGAGTCAAGTTCAAACAAACCACTTATATGGCACTGCCCTTGAAATAAAGGTTGGTTTAATTGTGCCTCGGAAAGCCTGGGAACATAAGGTTTCCTCATGCACTTGGAAAAAGTATATTCACAGGTACGTGTGCATCTGGTGTCCACGTCCTCTGGCACACACGGAGTAGAGCTCTCCGGCATACCTCTTTTTAGCATGCGGGGGCTGAGTGCTTTTCAAAGCCAGGGATTAGATTCTTTCTTCTGTTAAGGAGTGGCTATTAGCATTTGATGCCTTCTGTCCTGCCTGCTGCTTTTATGCTCCATTGGCGCTGTTTCAGAAATGACATTATCATGGGATTGAGCAGCTCAAGGGATTGAAAACGGGTGGTAGAGTCTTTCCCCTCCAGGTCAGGAGTTCATCGCTGACCTGGGCTAATACTGGCTGAACGTCATTAGCATCTGAAATGAGTTAGGGATCTTCTTTCCAGTCCCTACCAAACATGCATCTCATTGCTCCTCAACACAAAATTTTGCTTGCCAGACACCCTCTGAGGGTTCTGCAAAGACACCAAGAGCTAGAAACTGTTGTTTCAGAGACAGTGTCAAGGCAGACTGGCCAGGTGGTATGAGAATAATGTGCAGACATGTTCTCCAGTGTTGTCCCCTCTCTGTCACCAGCATCAAAGATTCTTGCACAGCCTTGGGCTCTGGGGAAGCCTCATCGTGATGTTACTGAGGGACCTATGAAGAGTGGGGGACTATGCTAGACTGAAAGGGTTTTTCATAAGCACATGTAAGCAAGTTCATTAGAATGCCTGTGCCCAATAAAACAAGAGACATAAGACTTTCACCACCTATTCCTGTGAGGAAGGTTATCATTGTTCATTAGAAGGAAATGATGTTAATTTGTTGTCACTTTGGAGGATCAGATGATGATGCAGTGATAAAATCTAAAAAGATTTTTTTCTTCAGCTGGAAAGAACCGCGTGAAAGAGAATTTGCTTTCCATATGACACAAGATGCTACATAGATACCATGTGCCTGACCTGCTCTAAAACCATCTGTCATCAGCTTTAGGCAGCACCCATTTATCTTGGTGGAAGATCTGCTCCAGTTGGTTTAGTGGCCTGTCTGTTTATGTTTATAAGCCTAACAGCACTGCAGCTGGCTTAAACAGCTTATTAATATTGTTTACTGTACTTTGTTGTTTAATCAGAAATACTGATAAGCAATCTAAAACCTAATGCCTTTCCGAAGCCTTTCATGTAAGAGTGGCATTGGCATGGAAGTACAAAGTCAAGACTTGCAAAGATGCAGCTGAGGGCTGCGTCCTTCCCCTTATCTTTTTATTTTTCTCCTCAGGAACGCAAAGCAGCCTTTGAGCTCTTCAGCTGTGGTTGATTTAATATATGATCGTTTTGTATTTAGGGAGATTTATTAATTTAATTTAATTTCTATAAAGCATTTGTATTTCAGGTTCCCTTCTCCTCTGGCAAGCATCAGGTTGTTAAAGCCAATGCATCCCACTGGTGCCCATTCCTACAGCTTTTCTACCCTCCGCTCCTTTCCCTGGCATTGAACATTGAATCTAGAGCCAAGCTTGTTTCATGGCCCATGTTCACGGAGGTTACCTTGTCTGTGTGGGGACCTACTGAGCACAGTCTGTCATGAAACCTGTCACTCAGTGTGAATCAGCTGGTGGGAGAGCTTGAGGAACCACTGGACAGCCATGAGAGCAACCGTGTTATTAATTCCTGGCACACAGGAAGGAAAAAGGTGGAAAAAACCCAAAGGCTTTTTTCAGGCTGTCACACATGGCCATACATGGTATTGCTACCCGGGCAACACCGCAGCTATTTGCCTTCCCCCTGCCTTTTTCTGTAATGCTGTCCCCATGTGCAATATTTGCCTCCCTCCTTAGTTGCCATGTTACTGTTCCTTCCCTTTTGATCTCCTTTAAAGAGTCAGTTCTTCTGTGATTTCCTCAGGAAATGGAACAAACTTGAGTAAGTTCTTGAGTTCTCTGCCCACCCCCTTCCCCTTCTGTATTCTGCACATCTGCCTATTATATTATACGTGATTTGTAGAGAGGCTTAGCTTTTGTTGGAGTCTTGTACATTGTCAGCTTCATTGTCATTACTAAATGCACTCTTTACCCAGGCTTTTTGGTTTCTTCTTTTGCTTTTAAAAATGAAAAATCCCTTGAAGCTCTAAAATAAAACTACAAATCCACAAAGGTTTAACCGTGGTGCCTTAAACAGGTGCTTTATCCACTGTGCTGTTTGAACTGTGGATACTAGCATTTGTGACAATCTAACAGTGATGCTTTGTCCACTGGAGAAAGCCTAATTGCTCTCCAGGACAGCAAATAAATCCATAGTGATTTTCAAGTTAAAATTTGGATTTCAGACTAGCTGCATTGTACAATGCACAGCACTATCTCCACAACATAGATTTGTATGCACACCCAATTTCCTGGGAAAAAACAATGTATTGTCTCTTTTTATTGATGTTTAGTATTTCTTTTCTCTAGTCGGGGTACTTGTTGATAGAACATTTGTGGGTTCCAAAATGGAAAGCAGATACTCTATACTGTGAGAAGTTGGGGCATCACTGTGAGAAGCTGCTGTTACCAGAGAGGAGAGGACAGTTTATTCATCAGGATATTAACCTTGATCTCGGAAGATGTGTTTCACTTCAGATTTCTTGTATGAATAAGAAAAAAAATCCTTATTCATCAAGTGTCTTTGGGCACTCCAGGAAGATTCAGGTTTAGTTCCTAAGAAGTTATGAAATCTGGGCCTCAGTCTCTCCTTGCCTAAGTTCCCAATATGAAAAGCTTGCTTTGTCCAGCATGAACTTGATTCCTGACTGACTGTCAGCATTTCACAGTGAATATCAGGCTTTGCACTGAGGTGATTCTTTGTCCTAAAGAATCCCCAAATGTTGCTGTTTTAGGGTCATTTTGAAATCCTGCATGAAGGTAGAGCATCTTGCAAGAGTATATTTAGACAACACTGGTCCATCTTGAAGCTGCATGGATAAGCAGAAGCACTCGACTGTCAGGTTAAGAGGGTGATAGTGACTGTGGGTTTGGGGCTTACCCCTAATATCTGCAGAGCTCACTCAGGATTCAGCATACTGTGAATTTTTGCATGAAGAAATTTAGCCTTGTTGTGGAGTTGATGGACATCACCCACATGTCCTGGTATCGTTTTGGAGTGAACACTTAGGCTGACCTGTTGAAGGAAGGCCGTATCTCCAGTTTGTTGAGGTGCATAGAGTGTTAAAGGGCTGACACGCAGAGAGCTTGCCCTGCTAATGGATCAGGATTTTTATAGACAGAAGGGATATGCCATAGTTGGAGTGGTAAATCTGTAATGACAGACGTTCGTTCTATATTTGTGAATGACCTGATTTGGCATGCATGCGGTTCATTCTCCTGACAATAATGGAAACATGGTGTGAGACAGACAGAGAAATAAAGCTGTGGTTAAAGTGAAGCTATAAATTTATAAACGTTTTGGTTTAAAGTATTTTCCCCACCTTAATTTCTCGCCTTGTTAAAAAAAAAAAAAAAAACAAAAAAAACAGCCAAAAAAAAAGCAAAAAAGAAAAAGGCTCTGTTTGAATAGTCTTTGAAAAGCTTTCAGCTTTCCTCCTCCTTCTTTTTCCTCCTCCCTCACCTCCCTCCTAAGCTCCAGAGATGAGTGTAAGACATCTGTCAAAGCTGTGGTAACGGATTTCTCCTGATTTGTGAGGACCCTAGGAATCTGTCAGAGCATCCCTGGCTGCTGCAGTCCTGTCAGTGGGTGATAGCTGCCCTGGGAACTGAGCATCAGGCATGGCTGGGAGACAGACCACTTTGGTCCAGTGTTAACTTGTCCCTGAACTGGAGGGAGGGAAGAGGTGGGGGGTGTTCCTACAAAAGAGAGAATTTGGAGGGGGAACACTGGAAACTTTATGAAACATTAGCAGACGCTCTTGTGCCTGCAAAGAAGAGCCCTTCTTGCTTTCTTCTCCCTGCTTCTCCGTTCTCCTTCAGGAAAAATTCCTAAACTGCTCTGGCTCAGTACCAACTATTCCTTTGGCCTCCCAGCCAGAAAAGCTCACTGGGGATGGAGAAATTGCCGTACACAATGGTTTTGAGAACTAATAACACATGCATGCGATCCAGCCTTGAATTATATGAAATATGGTGCATAGCTTCCAATCCTGTTTTGTCAGAGGCCTTGACTGCTTAAAAGCCTTCCAGTCCCTCTCCCGCCTCTTTCCCCCGCAAAAAATAGAATAAATCCCACACATTTTCTCTCAACTTCCAGCATGTGTGACCATAATTGTGTCTCGGATGCTGGCAGAGCGCCCAATCTGTCAGCCTACCCGGGGATGGGGAAAGAGTGGGGGAAGGATGCCTGCATGATCAGTTCTGCTGGGAGGGGATGTGGGGGCCAAGGGGTTTTGGTGCTTGCTCCCCCATCCCTGCAGAGGGGTGGGAGGGCATGAAGCTGCCACTCACCTGGGATGCATGGGGGCAGGCAGGGATCTGCCTCAGTGGCTGCTTCCTTCTGGAGGAGCTGCTTGGGGCCAGTGGGTATAACCGGCAGCAATTAGTTAAATCAAGGGGCCAGCTACAAGTGAACTAATTACATTGGTGCATTGTACTCCAGCAGCTTGTAATTCTTCTAGCTCATGTTAGTACAGATGGGTCCTCCCTTGGTAAATGAAGACACTCTGCATTAGTCACACTGCTGGATCAAAAAAGAGTGTTGCTGGCTTTGCAAGTGAGCAAGATGAACCTGCTCAGCACCTGCCCCTTTTTGCATGGTCTCTACCATGGCTATTTGCATTAGTTGAAATAACTGAAGGTGTGGATCACACAGATCTCCAGGGGGGATAACTCTTGAAAGATGTGCGGTGCCTACGGGAATGATTATCTGTCCTGATTATGACCCCTAGGAACTGATGTGGTAGAAAAATCTATTTAATTCTGGACAAACTACTCTTAGAAGACAACTCACAGAACTTGACTGCTTGGAATAATTTGAACTTGAAATGAGCACAATTCTGGAAAATCTAACGGAGATGGCAGGAACATACCAGTTGGGGTAGCATCTTCCTCTAGTTCTTAAGATCCTCAGTTTCAGTGGCTGAGGCTTACAGGAGGCTTATGCTGTGATCAACAGTGAAATAGTTAGTCTCTATTATCATTAAGCATTAGCATACACACAACATGAGTCCTCCAGGTGAATGTTACTGAGCTGTTACTTCCAGGTCCTTGAGCTGACTCCTGTATCAACTTGCATAGTAGATTTCCCTTCAGATTGTCCTCAAAAAGCAGGCAGAGGAACAAGGATGCAGTGTGAGGGATGAGCACGCACAGCCAAGCAGTGGAAGAGCTTGCTCGCAGAGGCTGTGCAATCTCAGCCTTCAGAGGGTTTCAAGACCAGGCTGAACAAAACCCTGAACAACCTGATCTAATTGCATTGCTGGCTGTGCTTGAGCAAGTGGTTAGAGTAGGGTAGGGACCTCCTGGGTCCAATCATCCTGAATTATGATCCGGTGTTCTTTATCTGTGTTTTTTATGCTTTTATAGAGCACAGAATCACTATGTTTTAACTGTAAGCAGGTACCTGTCTACAAGCTAACTTGCTGATGGCATTTTCTTCTTTGCAGAGCCTTCTGAAGGAAATATTATGGGTATGGGTGTAGGCAGTTTTCAGTCCTTCTCACCTGCATGTTAGTTGGGCAGGCAAACATTAATTGTGTGAATATCTCTTAGGAATATTTTTTGTTACTGGTTTGCACTTTTTCTTTAAGCTCATTGAGTCATTACCCACCATTCAGTCACACCTCCAAGGGTGGCTGAATACAGTAAAGCATTATTTTTTTTACTCTGGTGCTAAGTATGTATTTGCACAGCCTTTTTTGGTTTATCTGGTGACATTATTTTCTTTCCTCATAGATGGATACTTCCTCCACTCTTCACCCTTCCTCCTCCTCACTTTCCCTCCCCCTGCATGCCTCCAGTGCGAGGATGACAGCTCTAAGGCTGCTGGCAGTCTGTTGGCTGTTGCAAATCAGGGGCTTTAATCACAGCATGATGCCATCATGTGAGCAAATATGATATTGATGGTGTTTGCTAATATGTTTTTTGGGTTTTTTTTTAATGAAAATATTAAATATAAATCTTTTAGGGGATTTTACATATTAATGCATGGTAATCTGAATATGTGCTAATACTTTTTGCATTTGGAATGCTTAATTGATAAAGATTATGTGGATAAAGATCTATAATTAACTGATAAACATTAAAACATTAACAGATAAAGATTTTATTGTTCCTGAGGAAAATTATAAGAGTTCTCCCTCTCGGCTGCACCCTTTTAAAGAGTGATAAAGGAATTAAAATAGGAATACGGCATTTAGTGTGGCTTAAATGTAACTTGCTTTACTGTGCTGTTGCTGAATTAAGGTAATTAAACTTTACATAAACTTTTTTTTAAATTATTTTTGATAGAGAGAAGTTAATTTCAAGCCTAATTTTAATATTTTATTTTCTGGGAGACTATTCTGAACCAAAAATTGCCATTATCAAGGATCAAAGCAGGCAGACAGACAGTTTTCCTTCTGTACTCCTCACTGAGAACAGGACAGAAACCACAGCTTGCATAACAGAAGATCAGAGATTAAAGGCTATGCAGCCTGTCTTCATAGACTAAGAATTTGCTCACATATGAGGAAGTCCATCAAAGCTTGTCTAAAGGTTGTATGACAGGAAATACACTAATTTTACAGGCAGAGTGGTTAAACGGATTTTCCTACCAAATCGAAAGTAGAAGTAGAACTAGAGCCAAATCCACCCACCAGTGGGAATTCAGTGGAAATACCTTCCTTGACTTTGTGTTTGGGATTAGTCTGTCAGACCTCAGGACCTCACTCCTGCTGATCCCACTGTGGACCCACCAGACTTTGCTGCCACCTTGCTAAGGAGACTGCAGCCCTTAATTCAAAAGACCAAGGGCTTGGCTTGTTCACTGCTCTTTGCTTTCGATGATACACTCAACCTCCCTTCTTATTGTGCCAGTGCCAAATCTTTTAAAATACATCTCGGATGCAAACACTGGTGTTTTCCTTTTCTTATTCTGTTTTTTTAAAGGCTGTTCAATGTAAACATCTTGAACTAACACTCCTGCAGAACAATCCTAAGACATAATGATCAGTAACAGTCTGAATGACGTTGCTCCTTTGGCCTCTATACACTAGGTATTTGCAATGTAGAATGCATTTATGATCACTTCCCCCAACGAAAATGGAGAGTAATTGTTAGTCATGGATGGGCTGTTTACCAGGATTTTCTTAACATTCTGTCTTTTGCTGTGATAACCTGTTTTTGACTCAAGACTTTTGCATTCACCTAGGTGAGTGCATTATCATTCACTAGCTCTGTTTCAAAATGAAGTTTGTGCCTTCATGTTCCTGGACACAGATCTGACAGTCTTGAATCAACTACACTGCATGTGGAAGATCAATGTAATCCCCAGGGGTTCGGATATTGTTTGAAAAGAGAGGAGAGGGACAGTGTCCTCCCACCTCAACATCTGTATTTTGTAGGGAAAGAGGACTGTCTGGTTAGCAGAGAACAAGTATGGTTTCAACATCCCAGGATGTGCCACTGCCAATCCTTTATCCTCACAGAAGGTGAGAGCTGGCACTGGCCACATGCAGCCCTTCATCCTTATCAATTCCCTTTTCCAGCAAGCCCTGCCTAGGAAGGACAACTGTGTCCAGGCAGACACCATCAGCATGTCCCAGCCCTTCCTGAAGGCATCTCTGGTGACATCTACCATGTGACATGATACATATGTGCCACTGGTCTCTCTGACTGCATGCTCACCTGCAGAGAGAAGGTAAGCATGAGGTCTTCCTACATGAGCAGAATCAATAGAAGTACAATAATTGTGCGATTACATCTAAACTAGTGAAAAACAGAGTATCTGAACATACAGCATGGGCACCCTTCCCCCAGAGTTTTGACTCTCTGCTGACAAAGAACCACAACTCAAACTCCCTTCATTTTCTTTTCTTAATAGAAAACAAAGGTTCCCTTGCCTTGAAACATCATTGTGGCATGAGAAACTTCACCTAATTTCACCTGGAAGCACTTTTTGAAATGCTTGGTAACTGGATGATTAACTTTATCCAGAAATCATCTCCAAAGCAGGCAGCTATGTTACCTTTGATCTCCCTACCTGTGCTTCAGAACTGCAACTTATTTGGGCACGCTCAAGTTTAGCCTTCCCTGGCTCCACTGGCTAGAGTTGCTTTGGTTGGAGAAACAGCTTTAGGAAATGTTGCTAAAAAAAAAAATCATCAGTCATAGTGCTCTGCTAATTACATTGGCCATATTAATGGCACAGACTGCTCATTTTCAGGCTCTGTTGGAAAGACTACCCAGAGAGGTGTTATTCTCTCACTACAGTGTCAGATGTCACCCTGTGGGATATTAAAGCCGAGTCAAGATTGTGTTGAAAAATATTATTTTTTCTTCTGAACAGTAACACATACAGCCCTAGATTGCATTAAAAAGAAATCCCTTTGCAGAAGAAATGTTAATGTGGGCTGCCAAATGGGAGAGATTTTCCATAGTTCACTGTTAATGTAAGACCTCAGCTCTTGTGGAACATGCTGTCCTCTAATGAACAGCTCCTTAATGAGAGCGGAGAATCAGGGTTTCACATCTATAGCATGACAGCAAAGTTTGGAAGGTGTTTCTGTTTTTCTTTCTTACTCTTTTTAATACAAGCACTAATTGGCCTTAAATAAACCTGGGTAAAACACAATAGATTTATGATATTTTTTGTGAAGCAAAACCAGATCGCAGGCATTCGGAGAAACAGGCTCCGCTTTTATGAGGTAATTATGATTTAGTGTTTACTGTCTCCCCGTTGAGTCTGTGGGTTGTCTTTAAAGTGGCTCTGGGATGAATGTCAAAAGTGGAATTTACCTTTTCAACATGTAAAATGCAAGAGACATTTATTATTTTCGTAAGCAATATTTCTTCTCTGCTTCTACATTGCCAATTTTTTACTAAACAACACCTATTAATTATTCCCAGTAGATAGGTTGTTTCATCATCAGAAAATGGTTATTTTGGAAGAGTTTGGGAAGGTTTCTAAGAATGTAGGTATTTCTTCTAGTAGCCACAACAGTCATCTTCCAGGGTTTGCTTCCATCTTCCATTTGGAAATCAAGTTTTAGTTGATTTAAAAAGATGTGGATTAAGTACAGAAGGTGACATTTTCACATAGGCTTGTCATTGGTTTTGTTTCTTGGTTTTGGGAGAAGGCTTGGGAGAAGGCTCCCTTTGGGATTTAATTTCACAGGGCTGTAATCCAGTCCCAGAACTTCAGTAGTAACTCATTCTGCCATGCAGTGTTGGACCAGCAGTATCATTCTGGAACAGCAACCAGACAGCTTGCTAAGAGCTCTCGACCTGGGCTTTTCCAGGGATTCTGGGAAATGAAGCTGTATCTCTCCCTCTTGCACCCTCAGCTCTTTGCCCATTGAATTAACCTGCACATTCAGCAATCCACCCTAATGGCATAGAGGAGTTGCATGCTCAGCAAACCCAGCACCTCACTCGCATCTGTGCAGCTCTCCATGGAAGTCACTCTGAAAAAAGTCTCCACGTTGGTGATTTCACACCTGCACAATTTAACTTTTTAAGCCTCTTTCCCTTCCCCACTACCATACTCAGAATTCCTTCTCACTGAGTAGGAATTAGGAATGGTTTAGGGACAAAAAATAAAACCCAACAACAAACAAAAAAACCCTCCACACAAAAAACAAAACAAAACAAAACAAATTAAAAAAAAACCACAACCAAAAATCAAAACAAAACAAACCCACCCCAAAACAACAAAACAATAAAACAACAACAACAACAACAACAACAAAACAACAACAACAAAAAAACCCTAACAATGCAAAAAATAGAAATTGTGGCATTGTACACCATGTACTTCAGGTGCAATGAAAGACAGAACGTGGGCTACATCTGAATTTGGCAGGGCTGCAGGTGCTCAAATCATATGTTTGTGCAGCCTAGATTTCTTCTACTTTATAGTCTTCCAGCATACAACCTGGGCTGCGTCAAAAGGAGCGTGACCAGCAGGTCAAGGGAGGTGATTCTCTCTTTCTGCTCTGCCCTTGTGAGACCCCACATGGAGCACTGCTTCCAGCTCTGGGGCCCCCAACACAAGATGGATGTGGAGCTCTAGGAGCAAGTCCAGAGGAGGGCCACAAAGGTGATCAGAGAGCTGGAGTACCTCTGCTATGGAAACAGGCTGAGACAGTTGGGCTTGTTCAGCCTGAAGAAGAGAAGGCTTCAGAGAGTCCTTATAGCAGCGTTCCATTACCTAAAGCGGGCCTGCAAGAAACCTGGAGAGGCAATTTTTACAAGGGCATGTAGTGATAGAACAAGGGGGAATGGCTTTAAACTGAAAGAGGGAAGATTTAGATTAGATGTTAGGTAAAATTCTTCACTATGAGGGTAGTGAGACACTGGCACAGGTTTCCCAGAGAAGTTGTGTCTGCCCCATCCCCCGCAGTGTTTAAGGCTAGGCTGGATGGGGCTTTGAGCAACCTGGCCTAGTGGAAGGTGTCCCTGCCCATGGCAGGGAGTTGGAACTGGATGGTCTTTAAGATTCCTTCAACCCAAATCATTCTGTGATTCTATGACTATAGTTGAAGGAGGACTCTTGAAAACCCACAGCACCAAGAACCTTTATCCCTTTATGGGAGAACTGGGTGCCAGGACTAAAGGCTGCAAAACATATCCCAGCTTAAATGTTGTGGGGTGATGCTGCAGGCACCCACCACAAACCCCAAGGATATTGAAGGCGTAACGTGACCTACATGGGCCACATGTTCACTAGCTTTCAAATAAAAGAGCATGGGTGGTTTCCACTATTTTCAGTGTTACAAACCTTGGTGATCCTCAGTAGCACACTTGTCCACATATTTCATCCAGGTGATTTGCACCCAAATGTCCAAGTTGCATTTTTGCCACCACCCCAGTTAAGCAACAGCCAGCCTGGGGAGCAATTGTTAACTCTAAAATGTTTTATTTATGGCAAATGTTGGTGCAATTACTTGGGGGTGATAGACAAGGCAAATAAGACACCGGTTGAGTGAGTTTTGGGAGATTTTCAACATCTGACATGTCTTGGAAAACATTCTTGTTGCATGGGACTTGATAACCAGCAAGACAATTAATGGTGTTTGGAAAGTCATGCAGAAGGGATGCACTCACAGCTCCGGAGGTTCTGAGAAGGAGGATGGTGGTGTAGCTCAAAGGGTAAGCCTTGGATGGAAAGCTGCATTTCGTGAAAGAGAAAAGATAGGTATTCAAGAGAGTTATCTGAGGTTGAATCCACTGAAGAAGAGCAGAGGATGACAGAGGATGATACAAACTTGGAATGACAGACAACAGTTAAAAATCTTTCTAAACTGGTAGAGAAAGCATATAGATAATTCCCTTGTGTTAGGAATAGATCAGAACATGAACTGAAGTTTGAAGAAAAATATTACCAAGGTAATTACAGTCCATCAAGAAATGCATAAACACAAAAAGCAAACGAAGTCATTAATTTCATGCATTGTATTTTAAAGTGACCATTGACCTCTGCTATTGCCTTTCCTGTTTCAAGTGGAATGCAACCTGTTACACCTGAAACTGTTTTGCTTCCCTGTTCCTACACCACCTGTGCTTGATGATGACTCAGATGAACATTCATTGCCATCCTACATCACTTCCTAGTAGTTTCAATGGCATTTTTCCCATCTGTCTGCAATGTGTGCATATGCTACATTTTTTTCAGGTACATTATCACTACCTTCCATTTATTCTTATGTAGTTTTATCATCTTATAATTAACCATTGTGTTCATACTATCTTTTATTTCAGTACATTTCTATGATGATAACTGTATGGGGTACATTAGGGAGCTTGGTGAAAGGAGATGAAATATATTCTCCTTTCTTTCTGTTGAAATAACAGTTTGCAAATGCTGGCTTTGCTACTGTGGAGTTCCCTTAAGAAGGCATGTGTTGGTATTGTGGGGGGAGTGCTAGATGCTGCTGCCAATCTTAGCACAACACACCCTCGCCCAGCAATCTCACCCACCTCTTCCTGCTAAACTACAATTATTTGAAATTTTTGGAAATGTTGGCAATGTGGGAGAAAGAAAGATCTCATGCTCTTCCTGTCTCCTTCCCTATTTGGGCATAAGGGGAAAAACCTGACAGCTACAGTAGCTACTTGTTTAAAACAAAAAATCTTTTCTTTATTTCCTAAGAAGTCTGAACTGCATCATGTAGATTTAACAATGGTGTATAAAATAGTGTTAGGTATGCATATGTAATACATCAGTTCTTTACTTCTGAATAGACCTAAAATGCCTACTCTCAGAGACTGCAGTTTTCTGCACTAATGTACTTCAGTGGTATTTTTGATCACTAAAATATAAGGGAAAGTAAAATCCTGACAATAGAAAATATTATAGGGTTCATATGGAACTAAAAAGCAAGGTTATATTACAGAAAACTTATAATGCAGCTGATGTAAACCCTCAGGTTTCTATAGAAGAACTCTGGAAAATCAGTGTGATGTTCATACATGCCTCTGTGTACTTCTGTGTGTTGTTGATAATGTAGTTAATGTATCATATTACGAATCAGCACTAAATTTCATCTGTGACATACGGGAATTGGAATGACAGTATAAAATGACTTTGAAGAAAGTAACTGAGAAATAATAATTCAAAGGGCAGCAGGAAAAGTCTAATTTCAAACCATAATCTAAATATCCTTTCAGTAACTATACTGTGATAATGTGTTTCAGATAATAATTTTTTTCTTTTTTTTCCTAAAATTTCCTCGTATTTATACGTTAAGCCCAAAGCACAGGTATGGGGGGAAAGAGAGTAAATATTTTTTCCAAACAGCTTTTCACTGCTGGCTTTGCCACCTGTAGCTAGGGTAGGATAGGTAGGAACAGAGCAGTGAAACTGGGTTATGGTAAGAGGACAAGGTAGGACATTCTCCTGAATGCTTAAGACCCAGCACACCTACCGTTTGGCAAAAATGCCACAACTGCGCATGAGTGTGGAGCATCTGTTTAAATAAAGACAGTTCATCTAGCTGGAAAGATGGGTACCTCCATCATGCGTATGGCCAAAGAGGTGACAGTCCCAGTTGCATAAGAGGGGCATGTGAAAAAGGAAGAAGTAAATGACAGGTCACGTAGCAAACTACAAGGAGGCAGAGGAGAGCTTTGGAAACTGGGTATAACATTCTGAGATATATAGAAGGGGTGGTGAACCTGACAGGAATAAAAATGACGTGCACATGGTCTTGTGTGTGAAGGACCCTTTTAATTGCAGCAAACTTAAAATTTTGGAATATCCTTTCAGAGTTATGTCCAAATATAATTGTAGCATCTGAAGCAGAAAAGGATTAGCCAGCAAACAGGATGTGTCAAGAACAGAGTTTCAAATTATATTATTTTAAAATGGAAAATGAAAAAGCTTTCTCAGAGGCCAATTAAAGCAACAATGTGTATTGCGTTTAGTACTTAAATGGTCAAATAAGCCTGAAAAACCTTCCAGAAAAAGTACATCAGACTGTCACTTTAACAATGGGCTAAAAAAGGTACGGTCTTTTTTTAGAAGACCTAACAGAACAAATATCAGAAGGGCTTTGTGCATATTAAGGCAATGTGTTTCAGGAGAGTGAGATAAGCATGGAGTGAAGGGAAAAAAACAAGTGTCCTTACATAACTGGAGCCAAACAATGTCATTCCTAAGAAAACAGGTGTTACTGAATTTCCAGTAACACTTTAGGAAGGTAAGACAAAACTTTGAGAATAATTAATTTTAATGGCTTTGTTCCCCAAGCAAGCCAGGAATTAGAAAAACATAATTGAATAGAATTTAAACTCCTTGCTAAACCAAAATCTGAAAAAAATCCCATGGGGCTGGAAACCTTTGGTGAAACCCCAGGCACAGTGATTGGCACTTGTGTGGAAAGCAAAGAGGAAGGAACATCAGAAGTTTGACTTCCCTTCCACCTGGGGGAAAACTTGATGCCACGTTTGTAATTTTCTGGAAGTGTTCTAACCATCAAGCTGGCTTAGGGCTAAGGAGAGTGTGTGAGAGTGTTCACTGATGTAGGGAATGGGACATGCCCCTGTCTGCAAGCATTTGTCTAGAGGCTGATGGAGTCTTCTCCTCAAACACCCCCAGTATGAGTGGCATGCTGTGGGCGTATGTAATGTGCATCTTTGTGGGCTGAACACGCCTGGGTGATACAGGTGGGGTCTGCAAGGAATCAAACACTTTTTCCAGTGTTCCTGGGCAATCTGAAGGTGAGCAGTGTTTTTTAGGAAGAACATCTCTCACTCCCCATCAGGTTGCTTTTGAAGTGGTGGTGAGCATGTCTGGGGAGAAGGCAGAAGCCCCAAAGACTATTTCCACACAAAGCGAATCCCAATTTTCTCTGTCCTTTGGAAGGACTATAAAGAAAGAAAACATGCTGAAGCGACTTATAAAGGGAGAAAAGCCAGGTGATACATCACCCAGGCAGATGATCGCCACACAACATATGGAATGAGAGCCTAGACCAGAAGGGCAAGTCTGCGCTGAAGCACGTAGGAAATCTCTATATTCCTATATATAAAAACAAGCAGAGCCTTAACCGTTTGGCTGTATTTCCTTATAAGCAGGGTTTGTACAACAGTTCCACCAAAACAAACAGGCAAATAAAGTTCCCCTGCTCTGGTAACAGGAGTCTGCTAGAGGTAGACTTTGGCATTATGTGATAAATACCCTCCCTTCAGGAACAATGTCAGATATTCGGAGTACTTGCCAGGCAGTGTGTAACTGAGGCAAGCATGCCAATTTATCTGTGCTACTTTTAATTTGCTGCAGAAGTTCTCAAAATCTTTTCAGTCTCTGAAATATCTTCAGGTTTTTTGATTTATTACTTATTTTCCATCAGGAATAATTAGCTTCATAACCTCCAAAGCCTGCGTGCATGTGTCTTTCTTCCTCATGAGCCGACATCGCTGATACACACATGATTTATGAAAACAGAGTAGGCACTTTTTAATAATTAAGTACTAGATAATAGGAGGGGACTTTTTCCAACAGTGTACAGTGACGTTGAAGTAGAGCACAGCCCTGAAAGGTTAGTGGCTGTGGATAAATTACATTTAGAAAAAGAAAGCCTGAAGAAAGCTGCAACCTTCACACCATATCATTAAGTAAATTAAACCACTGAAAAGGTTCTTCTTATTTTGCAATGTATGTACTTCATTGCAGTAACATGTGAGCAGTAGTCCTGTGGCAAAAAGCCAGTTGACTGCCCCAGACTAAATCACATAGCATCAACGTGGCCTATTCTCTCTAAATTACAGGGAAAACAATAACACAGGTAAAATTAGCCCCGTCTGTAATTATACAGCAGAAGTGTGTTGAGGATGTAGAATGATAAACGGCAAATGCAGAATGTGTTGTGTCATATCATGTAATCTCTCCTGCTGCAGAGTTGAAAAACAAAGGGAGAGTTGTGCCTTGTTTGTCTAACATGCTCTATATCACAAATTAGAAATCCTTCCTAATTAAGATATTGTTAAATTTCCTTTGTTAACAAATTTTTAACAATGTTAATTAGTGATCATTGATGACATTTTAACAATGTTAATTAGTGATCATTGTTCATCTAACAAACAATTAGGGTGATTTGCACTGCAGTTCTCAGGCACAGAAGTGCATCCCAGAGCCTTCCTGCCTTTTTACCCCCAGGCTGCTTGAGCCGAGGGAGGGCATCTGGGAATGCTAATGCAATACGTAGCCACTCATTTAGCAGAAGCTTTGCAGGGAAATCATGTCTGGCTTATGAATGTTTAATAGTTCAAAACAGCTGTAGCTTCACAAGGGTGTTCTCATCACACAAGTGCTCCATGAGGTCACTTGGGCCATTTTTGCACTAATGTAATATAATACAAGATGAGGTACACACAGACATTAATTTCCCACTACTTCATTAATTCTTGTGTAGCTGTGTGGATGGCAGTGGCTCTCAGAGGCCTGAGGTTGTCAGGGTGGTTGTATTTTTACTGTGGTGTCATCAAGCTCAAGCCATTTTCTGGTCTATGCGCTGGTGAAAGGACTAGCAGCAACAATACATGTGGTGGCCCACATCCCTGCTGCCTGTGTGAAAACTGAGACTAAAAGCATCAGAACAGCGACTACTGTCACCTTTACAGCACCAGGCTCAGAGTTTCGATATCATGTTGATTTGTAAGAAACGTCCCTGAGAAAGAAGGATGTTAGCATCAGGAGTTATAAAGGGGCTTGAGAAATCAACTTGTCAGTTAGACCACAGGAGCATAGAAATTGGACTACATTTCCTGGCACAGACAAGCAGAGGGCTACAGGCTCTGACAGATGTCAGGCTCGATGCACACTTCCTCCCCGCAGTGGTCAAAGCATTATCTCCAGCTAGAGGCAAAAGACCTATCTCCTACCCAACAACTTCAGGGGAAGTTGGGTTAGATGCTAGTTCAATTAAAAACAAAGATGACTTGCACTGAGGAAAATGATCGGTTTGGAGATTGTACGGTGGGACAATATTGCTTGAGAAACCTCCTACTGTTGTTCTGCTGCCAGTGAGAGCAACACTGGGACAGTCAGGACCACCATGCAAGCATTGGCCAATAATGCAGACAGGGTGCTAGCAGCTGCCCATGTTATCATTATGTGCGTGCTTCTACTCCAGACAAGGTTAGACAGCCTGGGTGATAAAATATCAATGTATGGTCTACGTCAGTGTTCCTATGACAAGCCTTGTCAGTGGACCACAGGAGTAGCTGTGCAATGTGGAATGCTCTTAGCCTGGATTTTGCTGCTGGGGGGTTACCATGCTTTCCATAGTGCTTAGCAAGTGGCATAAATACACTTTGCTCTGAGCCTTGCAGCTTGAACCCAGCTGCATTACAATTTCTTTTCTCATTTTATATTTGTCTCTGGCATGAATGCCTGCTGTCCACCCATGGTTCAGTGTGTAAATTCATCTATCTTTTGTTCACTTTCATAGCTTATCCCCTCCGTGGTTATGAACCTGCAATTGTTTGCATGTTGCTATACATTAATGTTTCTCCAGAAAATGGTAGATGAAAATGAATGCCAAAACCCACACAATGTCTTCTAAATGTTAACTGTGGATTTGGAAAATCATTGCTTATGCTACCCTGACATAACAGATATGTTCTTGTATTGTCCAGGTTAGTGGATAGCATTGATATGATTAGATTATAAGGGTGAGCCATTAATCCCTCCTTTTCCTGATTATTGTTAACAAAATTGGAGTGTAAACTAACACTAACCTGCTTAGTTCCAGCTATGTTCTCATGAATATAAATGTATCAGTCCATCAAATTTACATTTATAAAATGCCCTTTGTTCAAGGACCTCAGAATGCAAGAGGCAATCAATATAAAAATAAACTTTTAGCCTTGATGCAGCAAGAAAAATTCAGCTTAGGAATTTCAAGATTTTCTGCTGTCACTTTCTACACTGGAGTTGAACGGGATACGCCTGAGTTATGTCTTTCACCTTGCCACTTGGTCTTCTTGTTCTTGTGCAGATATAAGTGCTGATAGAAGAAAACCCTTAGTAGCGTTTGCTTGGATAATGCCCTATACCTGTTTTCCCAGAAAAGTCATGCTCTTTTGACTTGCCATTCCCTGGGAATGGCTGTATGTATCTTTTAAGCAAAGACTTCAAGTTGCTAAGACTTCCAATTGCTCTAGAACAAGTAGCAGTTTGGAGAGGCCAATAAATGGCTGCAGGGAATGGCTGTGAAACTACCTACTCGCCTCACATTCAGTGCAGAAATTGGATGCCAGCCTTTGGAGAAGGAGCCAAGCATGCTATGTGTTGTGACAGTAACGCGTTCCTAGTTTTCCATGTTGAGAATTAGGAGCCTAAAATCACATTTTAAGGAGTAAATGCATTTAAGTGCTGTGGGGCTCATCTATGGCAGCAGTATCTGCCTTTAAGCATGCATTTGGTGAGGTGGGAGAGGGAACTGGTGAACACTCTCTTGTGTTTCTGGGTGCCTCTTTGTCATAGAGCAGGGAAATTTTATTACCGTTTGTATTATGGATTATGATTGTCAGACACAGATGTGAAAGTCAAAACATATTTTGACTTCCATGGGGACAGATGGAAATTGTAAACTGATTTTTCCCCTTTAAAAATGACCAATCTTATTGTTAAATTAGATTAATTTGTTCTGTTGTTATGACTTTGCCATGTTCTAGATTCCAAGCAACTGCGATTTCTTATTTCCAAAACAGAAGTAGGTATCCCTAGGGGAAAGTGGAAATGTTTTGTGAAGCTAATGTTGGCAATATGTTAGCTGTGGAGGAGTGGGCTATAATTAGAGATCCATTTGCACCCCGTAATTTTCTGTTAGCATCTGTAAGTGACAGTAAGGTGCTGCATTCCCACCATCTGTGGATTTACACATCTACTAATTCTTTGAGTCCTAACGCTCCTGAAAGTCATTTTTTTCCTGGTATCGTTATGTGACTGGTTTCTAAGCAGGATATTCCCAAGAGCCACAGCAGAAACATGAGACACCTCAACAGCTGAGAAAAGCTAAAAAATTCCCTTTGCACTTAGACTAACAGACTTTCTTTGCTGGTCAGATGTCATCAGTAAGCATTACCTATACCGCACCTCTATGACCGCTGTCTTGTGTTGTAATATTAAACTAGCCTTTTCTTCTGCTAGGCAAAGGTAGCAACAAAAGGCAGTAAGCAAAGGAAGAAAAAGGTTCCTCAGTGTTTGATCTGTTCCTTTCCTATTTCAAATATTTCACGTATTCCTGCTCCTGAAAATCTGTTGGACTTTCTTGCAACTATCCTGAGAATTGGAGATTCCTGAGTCTGGAGGGGGTGAAGAGTAGGTTGAACATCCTTATTTTTGCCCAGTGTATATGACCTATTTATTTGCTTTCACAAAACGCTAACGCTGCCTACACAGATACACATTTGTCCAGGTTATACTCAGGGCCAAACACATTGGGAGTGAAATCATCAGATATCTTCAGATCTGTGTATTTTAGTGACTTGTGCTGCATGGATGCTATAGCAGACCTGTAACACCATCTAGTCTGCTCTGCTTAAATACCAGTGGCTGCGAACAGACTGCTAACTAACTGGCAGGATGAACTGAAGCTTCCCTTGATGCTTGCAGTTCCACTGGGCATGGCTGTCATGCACTTTTATGCAAAACATTCAACTTAAAGGAATTAACTGGTTTTACTGAATACTAACAAGTCAGTCAGAAAATGAATTAAAATAAAATAAAAAAATCCCCCCCAAAACCAGCCCAACCTAAAATGTGCTGGTGTAAGTAACCTTGCACATTGCAGTGTTTTCTGACAAAGCTTACATTCGTGGTCATTCCCCAGCTGGAGCATAAAGAAAGAAAGTCCAGGGGGAAAAAATGCAGTATTTAGATCTACATTGCAGGGAGAAATGCAAATAAATGGTCAAAAAAATTCCAGTGGACTTGTGGACTTGTTTCTTTAATAGGGATAGATAAATAGTGTAATGTAAGAAATCTCAATTAGCTATTTTCTATTTGTACAGAGAGCTACATCTCCTTCTAAATTCAATTCTCTAATCAGTGGCAAATGTACCTCATAGAACAACATTTTTTGATTGTGCTATGGTTTTATATTTAAAGCTGAATACGTAAATAAACTGTCTGAAATGTAAGAAAACAACTTGAAACACACAATCGTGTTGTCTGCTCTCCCCTGTTCATTCTTCTTTCTTGGCTTTGAAGGCTGCTGCTTGGGAAAACATGAGGATCATTCTTCCTGACTGAAATACTGATATTTTATATTGCTATATTTTTTGTCTGTGTGGAATTTGAGTGAATAATTAGCTTCTAATCTTTGCCAAGTGGCACTCTCCTGTTCTTCTCTCTTCTGCTCTTCTCCATATTCCCTCACTCTACTACCCTTTTCCTTCCCATTTTCACTCTCATTTTTGTCATTTTTGTTTTATCTATTCAGACCCCACTGCTACTTTGTTTACCCTTCCTTATCTCTTGGTGTCCCACCTTGTAGCCCTTCCTCCATGTGTGATGCCTCCTCTTCACCACATTTTCCCCAAGCCAGTTCTCAGCTCCCTCCCTTTCTGTCTTTTGCCCTGTGGTAATCCTTTCTCTGCTTATTTCTTCTCTCTGCTGTCTATTTTCCTTCTGCTGTTTAGATGTGTGAGACATAGCTAAAGGCCACCTACCTTACCAGGAAGGCAGATACTTTAGCAAGGCCCTAGTTAGCTTTATGGTCTGTGGGCTGCCTGGCACCAGCCCATAATAGGCTTACCAAGCTAGAAAATTAAAATGTAGCATGGAAATGTTCAGTCCATTATAATATTATGCAAAGTGTCATCTAGTGGCTCATCTTATCAAGAAAATTGCCCAGCACCTTCACAGTTTTCTTCAGTCTTTACAGTCCTGGTCATTGCCCCGTTGCCAATCAGGAAGGATTTTCTTAAACAATAAAAATATCCATAATGAGTCTGTGCTGTAAATTATACTCAGGCATGCAATCTCTCACTCTAATTTTCAAACCTGATTGTCTAAATGAAGGCACCCAGTTCTAAATTTTAATTTTCAGACAGGCATTTAGGCACCCAAATACCCATTTTAATCTCCTAAGTGCCAATCTGAGCACTCCACTACAGCAGGTGAACGGGCACCCTCACCTAAACCATCAAGTTCAGAAACATCGTTCTGTCTCATTGAATGCAATTACATTGCTGTTCATCGTACCATATCACCAGCATCCTCCTCTGTGAAACTGCTGCTCCTCCAGCAGAGATCATTGCTTGGCTGGGTACTGGGGGCATGTCCTCATGCGGCATCCTAGTGTTTCTCACAGGGGTTCCCAGGCTCCACTGGTACATCCCACACTGCAGACCTTGGGGTTGTTTAACCAGGAACAGGAGGAAATGAAAGATAACAGAAAGAGAACACAAGTACTTCTGGCTTTGCAGCAAAGTTGCCACCTTTGGGGTCAGCTGCTGAGTTGCTCACCATGTAAGAAGAGATGACGCTCAGAGACTGACTCAGGAGTATTAGTCTGCAGCGTGGTCTCCTTTGCTGGATTTTGACTTGCTCTGAGCCTGTAGCATGAAGGACTACTTCTCTGCTTCAAATACCTTTTCAGCCAATTTAATGAACTCTCTAGGACCATCGCAGCTGCTTCGCAAAAAATAACTTAAAAATCTCTAGCATTCCACTGCTCCTGGGCAATTCCAAGTGGGATTGCAGAATCAGACGTTTCTGGCGCAGGTGGATGACAGAAGAGCACGGCTGAACAGTGTTGGGCTGGGCGGGCCATGGCAGGCAGGAGCTGGCAGTTGCCTTTGGCAGGGCCTGAGCTGCCCTGAAACAGCCACAAAATGAAGCTATAAAACGCGTTGGTCACGCACACGGCACACCAGCGTCAAGGGCTCTTGCTGCAGTACGTGCAATGCACCGGGAGATACGCAGGCGTTTGTGCCGTGAAAGCAATCATATTCTTTGTTCCCCAGTTTAATGGAAGCCTCCTCCAAAGCACCCAGCGGCTGATTTAAATCACAATAAGGCGCTGACTCTGGCTCACAAAAAACAAGGAAACAGACATTTATGGCTTAAATCTGGTCTGACACCTGACCTTAACTGTGACTGCCGTGCCAGCAAACAGAAACAACAACAAAAAAGGCTCAATTTAAAGCCTGTTCTTGTTAACTCGGAGTGTTAGATATAACTGTGAAATTCCGGCTTTTGTGGGGTTAATTGCATAACTCTTTGCTGTGCTTTAACAAGATGTTTTGTAGCTGAATAGCTGTGATTTCCTTTGTTTCTTTCTGTGGGCCGAAGGTAGTTTAAGAGGGGAAATTAGCCATTTAATTATTATGAGTGCAGGAGAAGTAAAAAGACCATATGGTTTGCTGTTGAAATTAGTCACAAGAAACTTTTTTTTTTTTAATAATATGTGATATTTTTAACAAGCAGATGTGAAGCCACAGCGTCTCCCACAAGAGCCTTGCCAGGCTTATCTATTGTAGCAAGTGCTGCAGGGGGGTATTTTTAGCACAGGGGGTCATTGAGAGGAGGAAGAGGGTAAGGAGGAGGAGAGGGCTGCAAGGCAAGCTGGAGGCATGGCTACGTGAAGTGGAAGGACATCGGGGGCTGGCCAATGTACTGAGACCAGTACATTCACAGTTTGCCTGTTAGGCTCAGGCTCCCAGACACAGCACTTAAGACTATTCTGAGCCCAGACCTCTGCTGCAGGGTATTTGCTCTGTTGCTTGCTGCCTTGAGCATCTGAGCATTTCTTCACTGACCTGGGTTGCTGTTCTCAGTCCCAGCAGGCATCCATCAAAAACACTAGCATTCCTCTATCAGCATGCCTCCTGTCCTGCTTCCCCCTCCAGTCCCTCATAGGCAGCCCTCGAGCCCTGTTTTGGAGCCTTCTGGAAAGGCTCACCTTTCCAGGCTAGTCGCCGATGCAGTGGGCCCACAGTGGCATACTGGGCCGCAGTTGCTTTCCCAAATTACAGCTTAAAAACAGGGTTAGGAAGGAAGTCTATGGGCGCCAAGCAGTGTTGCTCAACTAGGCAAAATGCTGCCCGTCGGCTGATTGGCATGAGATAAGGACATGGGTCCTGGCAAGAGGCACCCTCAGCTTACGGTTCCCCTTGGGAATGAGCTTGGTTGGAGCAGGGAGCAGCTGCCTCTCACAGATGCACGGCTGCTCCTCCTTCCCGGTCCTCCTGGGAGCCATTGGAAATCTTTGTGTGATATCTTTGGCACCTGTAGCTACAGTGTGCTGACCCCTGTACCTGATAACACAGATCCCATTGCGTAACTCTGGAAATTTATTCCTCGTGTGTGTTTTCTGTTTCCCAGCCAGCTTTATGCATTTTTTTTTCCATCTTAATCTCTTTTCCCTCTCATCCTTTTCTTTGTTTCTAAGGGAATTTTCGTAAGTGAAAACAGAGTGATACCCTTGCCCTTTGTCCATTGTTTGCTGCCACTGATCTAGATACCAATGTCATGTTAGAAAGGCACAGATTTTCTCCATAAAAGTCATGTTGTCTTCCCGCTACCCTGACCAAATTTACTTTGTATTACATTTTTTCAGAAAGCAGAGAAATAACAAAATAAATTAAGACTAAGGAGAGTGAATATTGCTATCTAATTCTGTAGAAGAACTTCAGAAAATTTGAATAACAATAACAACACCGGGTTACTTTTGCACTGGCTCCTAGCCAGGCCAATAAAGTACCACCCAGCATGAAATACTCTGGTTTTGCTACTAACCCATGCAGTCCTTTTGAAGTTAGTGGTTTTGCAAAAAAGGGTAAGTCAGGGCAAGATTTGAGCCCTTCAGGAAATTCTGAACAAAGTGCTTGATCATTGCTTTGCTCATGCTGCAGTGCAGGAACTCAATTAGGTTGGCATTTACTGTGTGCAAGAACACCTACGCTCCTTTTCAGGAGAGCTGTAACGCTGTACTGAATTGTAGACAGCACTCCTAAACAGCACTGCTTTTTCAAACGGGAACTTCAGGGAGTTATCACAGCTCTGATGCTTAATCTGAATCTTCTTTGCTAAATTTGTATTCTCCTTTGCAGCCCACAGGTTTCTGATACTCCTGTAATACAAACAGTAAAGGGCCCCGCATTGCTTTTCCCTGAACTTCAGGAATTATTCAAGTCACCTTATCAAGATAATTCAATAAGGTCTTCCTGTTCAAAATCACCCAATTGAATAGCCTATAGTATCTGTTTCTTCCGTTCCCTTTTTTCCTGCCTGCCTTCCTGCCTTCTTCTTTTCTGTTTCTTTATACCAGTTCTAATTATTTGACGCTCAAATGATAAATGAGTTTCAAATAATTAGAGGTGGTATAAAGGACCACAGCTGGGAGATTTATGCCAGCCAAGCCGTACGAACAAAGAGCCTTCTGTGGGTATCGCTTTTCTCTGCAGACTTTGAAGCCCTGTTCTGCTGTCTCCACCTTCAAAGAGCTATATCATTTTTAACCCACGTAATTTTATTCTCCGTTTTCATACCTGGGCAATGTCACAGGCCCTTATTAAGGAGCAGACCAAATGTCAAAGTTTTGTTGTAAATCAGCAGGAAGCCAGTAACAAGTAGGGGTGAGAGGGCTCAAGGGAGGCCCTATACAAGGACCCGAGTCAGATGTGTTGCCAATTCATTAGAAAGGAGTGCTGTAAAAGATAAACCGCCTCCAACTTTCTTCAGGACAACTTAGTAACAATAACAACGTTGGATTACTTTTGCAGGGGCCCCCAACAAAAACCAGTCCTGTCACTTGGAAATAAAGGCAAACCTCCCTGACTTCTGCAAATATTCAGCAGGGTTCTTGTCTGCTGCTAAATTGTTTGTGAAAGAGTATGAATTTTTAAAGTCAGATAAATAAATAAATGTGTGTCCAGGACAAAGACATGCTGAGAAAGAACCTCCGAGAGAGAATATGTTACTAGCAATCTCTTTCCTTTCTCTTATTCCCCTGGCGACTTCATATAAACTTTGTAAGGAGCCAGACTTTCCCTGTCATAAAACAAGGCTGAAAGCCTTCCTTTCCTCCAAGACTCATGTGATGCTTCATGCTGTGGAGTTAGAGCAATGTTTTGCATGCTGCTATCTAATGATTGAAAGATAAATTGCAATGCATAACTGAAGTGAAACCTGTCTTTTTTTTCTCTTCAGAGCAGGACCCTCAGTTGTGCACATGCAGTCATGTGTGACTACATGAGGGGAGGGAGACTGAAGGTGGAGAAGGGGTTTAGCACAGAAGTACTTTGGTGCAGACCTGTGGAAACTGTTTCCCTGAGGAAGCCTCGTGGGGTCTCCAGTTCCAGTGTATGTGGTGATGGTGATGGTGATGGTGTAAATACCTGTAATGCAACTTTTCTTTTTATTTTAGGAAAAGCTAACTTGAAAGGCAACAACTACTGTTTAGGGGAATGCCTAATGGGATTTCTGATACCTTGGCTGAGGACCAAGTGAGGATGGCTTGAATTTCTCAGAGAGGCGGAATGATAGAAAGCGTGGCCTGTGATCACACTGGGTCTTCTTTTTGGCTTTGTTTTGGGTTTTTGTCTGGCTGCTTGTTTGGTTTTAGGCTGTAGGCTCACTAACGTGTGCCAGGTACTTTAAAGTCTTTGGTTGATCTACTAGGTGCCACTAGTATGCTACTAGTGTGGTGCTGCTTTGCTGCAATGTATAAGGAGGAACTGTTTGCTGCAGGGGTAGGTATCAGTGACTATCAGTATTTTCACAGTGAAAAAGGAATTTATTAACTTTAGAGTTTATTTCTCTACTGAACTTTTCTACCATGGTTTGCCTTTTTTTGCCAGCTGCTGGAAAATCAGAACTGAGAGCAGTGAATTTAAGAGAGAGATGCATCTTCACTCTCGCCTTCTATAGGATGAAGTAGCAAACTCTCAGTTCTCTGGAAATACTGTGTTGATGCAGATTAGCATGGGAACACAACCAGAGCTATTCCTCTCATTTTTCAGCCAGGAAGGATGAGCAACCACACATCAATACAGTGACAGAAATAGAGCATTTGTGAATGTTGACTGAAACATGGGCACTATGTACAACAGTTTCAATCACAGTAAAACAATTGCCATGAAGATGTGCCATCAATACTTGATTGACATTATCACTTTAAATCCTGTAGTAGAGTTGGAGAGCTCTATTGTCCAGGCAGACAGTTGAATGAAGAAAGATGAATCCATATTTTCAAATATAGCAACTTTAATAGCCTAGTGCTCTGGCATATAAAAATATGTAATCTGGAGATAATGTAAGACAACACTATAAATCAGAATACATGTAGTATTTCTTCCTAGCCAGTGCAAGAAATCTGATGAACACAAAAAAAGAAGGAACTTCTAAAATAAGCCTGTTAGGAAGTAGCTGTGAAGAGAAGACTGAATTAGAAAACACAAAGAAAAGTGAAGCAAAATCAGTGGCATATGACTAGCCCATGGACTCTGCTGGAGGCAAGAACTAATTTCACACCAGGAAAGGACTGGAGCAGGCTGGCAAACTGCACCTGCACAGAGCACAGAGGAGGCATGGTGTTAAAGGTAGAGGAGAAAGGGATACAAAAAAGGAAAAGGAAAAAAAAGTTTGTCTCAGCAGGGCAATGCATCTAATGCCACACTGTTAAGACTGATACCCTGTGGATGTGGTCCTCAGGAAAATTATCCCATACTTTACATGGCTAAACTATACATCCCAGTAAATGGCTGACTTTCCTGGACCTGTTGTGTGAATCAACTATCTGTGACACACTTATCCGTTCAACAATTGCATGTTATTAGAGGATGAAGCTCAAAGAAAGGTTATTTGATTGCACAGCAGTTTGTAAGCAGTGTTAGATAAACCCCTTACTGAGCCTGGTTTTCTGTCTGCAAACCCTTTGCCAGGGTGACAGCCTGTTGGTTATCTCGAGAGGTACCCAGGGGGTCTCTAAAGGCTCCATGTCTGGCAGACACTGCGAGTGCCATCGCTAAATGAGTATTTCCATGGGCTGCTGGCTGGAATGCAAGCACAAGACCACCCTGGCAAGGTGTGATCTTAAAAATAGGAGGATACTGAGGAGATTTTGTTAGCAGAGCAGTGCAAAAAGTTTTTGTAATCTGGGCCAAACACATTTACAACATCCAGCTTGTTCTCTAATTAGGTGGTCTGGAGACTGAATTCATCCCGGGGGCCAAAATATGAAATATTTGGGAATTCTGGCAGGCTCCACACAACTATTCATGCTTCTTGTTTATCTCACAGTGTTTCTTTGCATAATGAATGGGAAGGGGTGAAATAAACACAGCAATGTTTAAAACAATAGAACAGCTTGGATTGAGACATTATTGACCCCCATTTAGATTTTCAGCAACCAGGCAAAATAGTTGCTTTAGAGATAATAGTGCTTTTTAGGTTGGCACTGTGTCCAAGAGCTCTCTTTTTGCTTGTGGCATTGCTTGGGAGAGGGTAGAAATGCATTTCCAGGCTTAACACCTACCCAAGCTTGGTTTTTTGAGCTTGAAGTGCCACTTCTCTTGCCCTTACGGCAGACAGTGCGCCTCAGACAAGGCATCCATTGCAAATTCAGGCTGTTGCAAACACATTTGACCAGCAATTTGCGACAAAGTTTCCGTGATATTTTCCAAGTCGATGGAGATGGTTTGGTTTTTATTATGAGCAGAGAAGTATCAAAAATGCTCGGCTTATTTGTGGATGTGTACAAGGCACCAACAAGGCTGCACACAAAATAGCTAGGGTGCCAGTGGGCAGCACTGGGGAATACATAGCAGCATTTTGTGTGCACACAGAACAAATGGAGTTTGATGCTGGGAGCAGCAAATGGTGTCCTTCCTACATGTTTTTTGCCCTCAGCACTGCCCTCCTGTTTATGGACAAACCGTTCAAAAGGGACAGATCTATTATTGTTTAAGTCACTGTCAGGGGGACAGGGCTCCTCTAGTCTCTTTGATGTCCAAGTGCTCGGGCTGTTGGAAAGAGGGGACTCGGGCATCTTTGTTTTCAATTAGTTCTCAGTTTAACTGAAAGGCAGTTTCAATGCTGATTTTAGAGTCCCATGCACAAAACCATACAGTAGATTTCTAACGCAATTCTAATAGGCCAAATTCTGTTCAGGTTTTAGGATGATGTGGTTACCCTGGCCTTGATGAGTGTGTGCACTGCATAAATCTGCATGAAATGTGCCTCAGTCTGTCTGCTTATTCACAAGCCCAATGACACATTCTGCACTGAGGGAGAGAATCAACAACTTGCATATGCATCCAGGGATTTAGCTAAGCACATTGCCACAAACAGACACCAAAGCTCACATACCCAGGGCAGGTTCTAAGTGCACAGTTAATGGCCACTCCTTGCCAGATCTTCCCTTGCAAGGAAATTAAACTATTTCCAAAATTGCAAATGAATAATTAATATCCTACCAAGAAATTAGTATTGTCCTCGAAGTGCTCCGAGGTAGCTGCTGATCCTGCAAACAATTGTATCTTCATGTAGAGCACGTTGCAGGTTCAGGGCATTCCTTGCCATGTCAAATAATCATTAGCTTTTCAACAATATCAGGGGAATCTTTTTCTATTTTTTCCCTGCTCACTTTTGCGCACTGTGGGGCATTCGGATGCTCATTAACATACATGTCCCTTCCAATTTCACTCTCATTTGCGCTATGTTAACAGCTACTTTTTCATCTTTGCTCAGACAAATGATGGCCTTTGTAACCAGGAATAAAATTAGTCACAAATGGAAACCTGCTTTAATGAGGCCAAATTGTTATTTAATTCCAAACGTGTACAATATTTTTTCTCTAAATCTCCTTTAATTCCTTCCCAGTATTAATTATATCTTGTCATAAACAGGCTTCAGAAATGCCCGCTCCTCCAGTAACGTTCAAAATAGAGCCTTATGCCAGAGCACTGCATTAATAAGGTAAAAAAATAAAAGTGGGGGGAAAGCTCCTTTTATCTAATTTACCCCAAACTTCAGATTAAAATATATGAGATCACTGGGATTTATATAGGCAAATTTGGCAGCTCCTCTACATTTACTGAAACTGTAACATAAATCAAAACCGAGACTCTCTCCAAAAACGCGTTATTTGTTATCAGAGTAAGTATGTGTTAGTGACTCACACATGAATAAGGTACTTCTGTTACAGCTGTTTATTAGAGAGTTTTCTTGGCTTCCATTTCTTGCTCTGCCACTGCCTCGCTTCATAACCTTAGGGAAGTCATGTTTTGATTAATTCAAATGATGTGCATATGTATATGCCTGTACATAACTGTATGTATGTACCTAACTATATATTTAGTTATTTATATTTCCTGCTAAAAGAATGTTTCAAATGCTTTAAAAGACAAAATGAAGATGACATAGAAACTCTGCTTGTTAGTGTACCTTCTCTATTTATCTGTGCACATAAGACAGAGCTACTCAAGCAACATCCAGGCAGGTACAGAGTTACCACCCATAGGTCAATCCCAGTGTTTAGATGAAGGTAGGCCAGAAGCAGCAACTATCTATCGTAGCTCTCCTTCTCACCACCACCCCAAAACTACTTACTCAAAATAACAACAAGAAGGTATTGTTTCTTCATTAACCCAGCAATTCTTGCCCAGTTAGAGAAAGAATTTGGAAAACTATATGTTGTTACAGTGCCATCTGGTGATTCCCCTGTACAAGTGGGTGAAGCTCTCTCATCAGGCGCTCCAGCAGCGTTATTACTGTTCTGCATTACTTAGCATACTTCCTTAGGCACCTTGTCATGCATGATTCTTTTTTTTAACTCTTTAGCATTTTAATGGGTAGGAAACTTCAACAAACAGCAATCAAAACATTTTCCAAATGTACTCTTAATCAAGTTTATCAGTAGCAGTTTGATTTTAAGTAATGGAAGGCAAAGCAGTACAAAAAAGAGTGTTTTCTAATCATTCATAATTCATCAGGAGTCTGATTGTGCTGTTACTGCACCCCTGGACAAAGAGACACATGCTCTTCTTGGTAGCTAGAACGTGCTATAGGTATGTTGCTAGCATCCCGTATAAGCTTGTGTGGTACCTGGCTTTTTCAAGGTGTTAAGCAAACATTAGGTGCTACCACTCCTCAGTGAGTTATGGAAGCCTTGTCCTTGTCCTTGTGTTACTTATGGAAAAATGAGTTGGAGGTGCTTGTTTGAGATGAGTCTTGAACAGAGCTGGGGTTAGAGCTGTGGATGCCATTTCTCTTCTCCTGCCTGAGAGGAGGATGTGTTGTCCCTCAGGTGTGCCCGTTTGTGGCATAGTGTGGTGGTGTGATGCTGCTTTGGGGCTTGGCATGCCCCAGTTGCCAGCTTTTCTGTCATTTTGCACATTTCCCCACCCTTCAAAGTAGGAAGAATGATTACTTTGTTCCTCTGTAAAAGATGAGTATTTGTGTACCATTTTGTTTAATAGACAGTTAAGGGTTTCCTCTGATCTGGGGATCTTTTGAGGCTGGTCTTAACATGAAGTGTGTAGTCCTCATGCAAATGTACAGTAGCTGCTAGTAAAATTTAGTACTAAATGAGCTTTTGAAGCTTCAGATCCTTGTCTGAATGTTCACATAACTGCAATGATTGTTTCCTCTCCTTCAAAATAGGTCAAAAAACCCCAGAAAGTCCTGTTGCAGGCAGAAGACAATTTGCCCCCTAAAAACATTGTGTGCGTTTTACTGGGATAGAGGCATATAAAATTCCAAATGTTGAGTTTAATTATCAAAAAGCAGTAACAAATTTCTCATTTCCCTTCCATCTTTTGGTAATCTATAGGGGAAGGAGGACATTTCTCTCTCTCGCTTGCTTATCCCAGAGGAAATGCAGTTACCTCTTCTTCCATTCAGGTGTTAGCAGTTGTCTCCTCTGGAAAGTAACAGCTCTGCCTGTCCTAAATGTCTGCGGCACCAGCTCGCTTTCCTCACGTTCAGCTCAGCTCCAGCCTGCTGCGAATGGGGACTTGAGGCAGGAGGTGTTTCTGGTCTTTACCCAAATCCTTCTGAAAAGTCAATCAATGTTCACTCTGCAGGTGAACACTATCACAGCTCAGGATGGCAATTCTCACTATTCCAGGGAAATGGCATACAGTTGAAAATACTGTTTACATAGTTGTGATTGATATTAACCAAAGGGCATTTTTAGAAACACATTCCCAAGAGCTAATAAAAATATATGGTATATATGCTTCAAAAAGTGGAGAAAGCAGCCAGAAGCAAAGAAGGTGTGATATCTGCAGGCAACGCCAAGTCCAAGAAGAGTTTGCTGTTTAATTGGCCAAGTTAAACAAGATACAATTAGGGCTAACCTGGTCCCCTAGGATTCATAAAGCCTTATTTGGAAGTTCTGTGGAGATGGTGGGGAAGCAGTGGCTTTAATTGTATCTTGTTTAACTTGGCCACTTTAATCGCTTACACTTCTCTGACTTGGCTTCTTTCATAGATGTCACACCTTTGAACAGCTGACCAGCCTCTTTTTTCCCCTAATGTAGCTTTTTCTGTATATTAACTGCTCTGAATCAGATAGAAACCATATTTGTACAGGGGGAAAGAGTTTCAACTTATTGTATAACCAGATATGAGTAACATATTATAAATGAATATTTTTAACATAATGGTTCAGGTTCTCTGCAGCTTAAATTCTGGACAACAAAGTGCTGCTCTGCTGGCCATAGAACAGAGTCATAGAATCATTTAGGTTGGAAAAGACCTTCAAGATCATCGAGTCTGACTGTTAAACTCCAAGTCCACCACTAAATCATGTCCTTAAACATTACATCCACACATCTTTTAAATACCTCCAGGGATGGTGACTCAAACACTTCCCTGGGCAGCCTGTTCCAATGCTTGACAACTTTTTCAGTGAAGAAATTGTTCCTAATATCCAATCTAAACCTCCCCCGGCACAACTTGAGACCGTTTCTTCTTGTTCTATCACTTGTTACTTGGGGGAACAGACAGACCCCACCTCACTACAACCTCCTTTCAGGTACTTGTAGAGGGC